>CAUYTI010162233.1:0-27075 GCA_963575145.1 Galago senegalensis | reverse complement strand
GAACAGTGGGAGAATGGGAAGGGAATATACGGTTTTTGGCTGCTGAAAAGGTTAATGTAACTCCATTTGGGAATGAAGAGGTTAATGTAACTTCATTTGGAAATGAAAAGGCTAATGTAAACTCCCTACTCCCCTCCTGGGCAAAGTCACCCAGGTGAATGGGTGCCCTACTCTTTTGAGCCACAGGTGCCACCCTATACATAATTTTTTTAATGTCTTATATTTGTAAATTGTACTTATGTTGAAATTTTTAAAAAATACTACAATACTATTTTTGTGTTCTATGAAAATTTTTGTTGCTCCATATAGACCAAATTTTTTTTTTTTTTTGAGACAGAGCCTCAAGCTGTCCCCCTGGATAGAGTGCTGTGGCATCACAGCTACCTCCAACTCCTGGGCTCAAGCAAGTCACCTGCCTCAGCCTCCCAAGTAGCTGGGACCACAGGTGCCCTCCACAATGCCCGGCTAATTTTTTTTTTGGTTGCAGCCAATCATTATTGTTTGGCGGCGGGCTAGATTCAAACCCGCCACCTTAGGTGTATGTGGCTGGTGCCTCAGCCACTTGAGCCACAGGCGCCAAGCCTAGACCAAATTTTTAATCAAGAACACACCCCTCTTCCATCTCACCCCTTACCCCATCCCCTCCCCCGACCCACTCCGGATCAATGGTGTCCCGTTTTACCAAAGTTAAAATCTGGTCACCTTAAGGTTGGCATCGGGAGTGCAGAGGTCTAAGCGTAGTGCTGGTCTCTGGAAGTTCTGGAACTGTAACAGACATTCTGGGCTCACTCTTCTGAGGAGCCAGTCTGGCTCATTGAGGTGGCTAAGTTTACTCAAGGAATTATTTTTTCAAGACCCAAATCACCAAACACTAGTAATGAAGTTTACAAAAAGCATCTCCTCCAAAGACCTCCTTTTTCTTTTTCTTTTTTTTTTGTTTTTGAGACAGAGTCTCATTTTGTCACCCTCAAGTCAAGTATAGTGCTTGACTTACAGGTCACAGCAACCTCAAACTCTTGGGCTTAAGAGATTCTCTTGCCTCAGCCTCCCAAGCAGCTGGGACTACAGGTGCCCGCCACAACACCCAGCTATTTTGTTTTTGTAGTTGTCACTTTTTTAGCAGGCCAGCCCCAGGTGTATGTGGCCAGTGCCCTAACCACCAAGCCAAGACCTCGTTTTTCATTTGCAAAGAAGGGAGGAAAAGTACTCCTTGTTTTGTAATTCATTATAACTCATCAGCTTCTCTAGATCGTTCATCAGCTTTATTCCAGGAAGGAGAGAAGTCATCCAACTGTCTGATTTTCAAAGACAACATGACCTTGGCCAAATTAAGATGTGTAGCTTTAGGTTTAAAGTTCAGTCTCTGGGGCAGTGCCTGTGGCTCAAAGGAATAGGGTGCTGGCTCCATATGCCAGAGGTGGTGGGTTCAAACCTAGCCCTGGCCAAAAACTGCAAAAAAAAAAGTTTGGTCTCTGGAGTCAGCAAACCTGAGTTTGAATGTTTGATATTTATTAGCTTTGAGAACCTAAATTGAGTATAAACTTTGTAATCTCCTGTTTCATTATCTATAAAAAGGGGATGACTATAGTGCTTATCTCTTAGGATTATGCAACACTGAGTATTGGTCTTCGCGCTCCTCTTCCCAGGTTGAGGAGATAGAAGACAATACAAATAAAACTAGAGAAATGAAATAGATGCACTGATGTGCCATCAAGCACAGTAGTAACAAGGAGCACGCTGCAGTTACTATTTTTATTTTAAAATGACAAAGTGCTGTAGGTTTTTTTTGGTTTTGCTTTAAAATTTTTATCTTCGGTTAAAATGTTCATACAGCCCTGATTGTAGATAATAAGCAGAAATGTAAATATTTGCTCTCAGAATTACTTCGATGCACATACTTCACATGTAGTTGAAAATATACAGATAAATAATTTTAGCATTATCTCATAACAATTTACCTATGTAATTAGAAGTTTTGATTTTCTGTTCTTTATTTATTTAGAGACAGAGTCTCACTCTTGTCTCCCTGCACAGAGAGTGCTGTAGCGCCATAGCTCACAGCAACCTCAAACTCTAGGGCTCAAGCAATCCTTCTGCCTCAGCCTCCGAAGTAGCCAGGACTACAGGCACTTGGCTATTTTTAGAGACAGTCCCTAAAACAACATCTGGCTATTTTTTTTTTTTTTGAGACAGAGCCTCAAGCTGTCCCCCCTGGGTAGAGTGCTGTGGCATTACAGCTCACAGCAACCTCCAACTCCTGGGCTCAAGCGAGTCTCTTATCTCCTCCTCCCAAGTAGCTGGGACCACAGGCGCCCACCACAACGCCTGACTATTTTTTGGTTGCAGCCGTCATTGTTGTTTGGCGGGTCTGGGCTGGGGATTCGAACCCGCCACCTTAGGTGTACGTGGCTGGTGCCTTAGCTGGTTGAGCTATAGGTGCCGAGCCACATCTGGCTATTTTTAGAGATGAAGTTTACCTCTTGCTTGGGCTGGTCTTGAACTTCTGAGCTCAAGCAATCCTCCTGGCTCAGCTTCCCAGAGTGTTAGGATTACAGGCGTGAGCCACCATGCCCAGCTATGTAGGCATTTTAAACATTTTTGCTGAGATATTGATTATGTGCCATACAATTCATCCATTTACAATAGACAACTCAATGGTTTGTTTTTTTTTTTTGAGACAGAGCCTCAAGCTGTCCCCCTGGGTTGAGTGCTGTGGCATCACAGCTCACAGCAACCTCCAACTCCTGGGCTCAAGCGAGTCTCCTGCCTCAGCCTCCCAAGTGGGTGGTACCACAGGCGCCCGCCACAGCGCCCGGCTATTTTTTGGTTGCCGCCATCATTGTTGTTTGGCAGGCCCGGGCTGGGGATTCGAACCCACCACCTTAGGTGTATGTGGCTGGTGCCTTAGCCGGTTGAGCTATAGGCGCCAAGCCAACTCAATGGTTTCTAATATAATCATTGCCACAATTGATTTTAGAACATACCCACTAACAATCACTCCTCATTTCTTTTATGTCCCCTCAACATTACCCTCCACACCTCTCTAGGCAACTATTAATCGACTTCTGTCTCTGTACAAAGGTATTCATCCTTCTGGACATTTCGTATAGACAGAGCCATTTAGTGTGTGGTCTTTAGTGACTGGCGTATTTCACCTAGAGTTGTGCTTCCAGCTTCATCCAGTGTGTTTCAGCACTTTATTCTTGTCAAATAATACTCTCCTGTAGGGACATACACTGCATTTTCCTTATCCATTGATCAGTTGATGGACATTTGAGTTATTTTCACTTTTGTGGATATTATGACTGTTGCTATTAGGGCATCTGTGTACAAGCTTTTGTGGGGATGTACGTTTTCATTTGTCTCAGGTGTATACCTAAGAATGGAACTGCTGATTTCGTGGGGGTAATTCTGTTTCACGTTGTGAGGAACTCCCAAAGCTTTTCTAATTTGTTGTACCATTTTGTGTTCTTTCCAACAATGTACGAGGGTTCCTATTCTCTGCATCCTTGCCAATACTTGTTATTTTCCATTAGAAAAATTAATCTGCTATTACCAAAGAGTATCCCAGTTGGATGCTGTGATATTATACAGCATCTGAACAAGACAGCTGTTATTCTGGCCATCCGAGGGTAGTGGTTTTCATTTGCATTTCCCTGATGATTGATCCTGTTCAGCATCTTTTCATGTGCCTGTTGACCATTTGTGTATCTTCTTTGGAGAAATGTCTGTTTAGGTCCTTGAACTACTTTTTAAATTGGCTTATTTATCTTTTTGTCATCAAGTTACAAAGGATATGTGTATATGTGTATATAAATATGTGTTTATTCTGGGTACAAGTCTTTTATCAGAGATACGATTTGGCAATATTTTCATCAATTCTGCAGATTCTCTTTTCATTTTCTGGGTGGTATCGTTTGTGGCACAAACATTTTTAATTTTTATGAATTCCAATTTATTTATTTATTTTGTTTTATCATGTGTGTTTTTGGTGTCATACCTAAAGAACTTTTCCCCATCCAAGGTCATGAATGTTTTACTACTGTGTTTGGCTCTGAGAGTCTTATAGTTGTAGTTCTTATGTTGAGGTCTATGATCTGTTTGGGGTTAATTTCTGTGTATGATGCAAAAAAAGGGTTCAACTTCCTTCTTTTGAATATGGACACTTGGTAGTTTAGAACCATTTGTTCAAAGGGCTGTTTGTTCCCCATTGAATAGTCTTGACTGTCTTGCAAAGTGATTGACTATAAATGTATTCTGAACTATTTTTCATTAAGCTGTATGTCTGTCTTTGTGTCAGTACCACTCAGTCTTGATTAATGTAGCTTTGTAGTAAGTTTCAAAAACAGGAAGCTTGAGTTCTCCAACTTTGTTCTGGGTTACTTGCATTTCCATATGAATTTTTGGATTAGTTTGTTAATTTCTGCAAAGAAAAAAATCCAGCTAGGATTTTAATAGGAATTGCATTGAATTTGTAGACCTGCAGATAGTTTTACTTCTGTTCAATATGCATACTTTTAGTTCCTTTTCTTAATGAAGTACCCCGTTTAGAATTTCTAGTACAATATTGATTAGAAATAGAGGGAGTGGACATGCTTGGTTTCTTCCTAATCTTAGGAGGAAAGCACTGTCTTTCATCATTAAGAAAGATATTGGGTGTGGGTTTTTCTTAGATCAATCTGAGGAAATCCTCTTTTATTCTTCCTTGAATTTTTTTTATCACGAAAGAATGTCGTGATATTGTTAGATATTGTTAAATGCTTGTTATGCATCTATTGAGATGATTATATGGCTATAGAGCTTTATTTTATTAATATGGCATATTACGTCAATCGTTTTTTGTATCTTAAGCCAACTTTGCCTTCCTTGTTGGTTACGGTATACCAGGTCTGACAACTATGTTTGTGAAATCATCACAGAATAAGTGCTACAAACCTCAGTCCTGAATATCCCTACGGTCACCTTCAAAGTACTCCCTTTGGGACATTAAGCAATAACACAAGTGCCTTGTCCACCCTACAAAGCAAATTTGGAGCTCTTTTTCTGAAATGGCCATCAATTACTCTTGATGTCCTGAATGTCACCAAAATGTCTTTCTTTCAATATTTCCTTTATCTTCAGGTAAAGAAAAAAGTCATTGGGGGCCAGATTAGGTAGGTATGGAGGGTGTTCGAATGCTGTTATTTGTTTACTGACTAAAAGCTCCCTCACAGATAGTGCTGTGTGAGCTGGTCCATTGCCATGATGCAAGAGCCACACCTATCTCCTGCCAAGATTTTCAGCGAAAATTTTCCTATTTCTCTACCGATATTTCCTTGGTCTGCCATGCTGTTCATAGTCAGCTGACAGTTTTGATGCACCATTTGGTGAAGTTTTGCAATGTTCTCATCAGTTCTGCTCTTCACTGGCTGCCCTGACCTCTCTTCATCAGTGTTGCTTTCTGTCCCCTCAGAAGAAGATTTAATCCACATGTATACTGTTTTCTTCATGGACTAATGTGTCCCTGATTTCACTTTCACTCTTGGCATGTTTAATAATTTAAACAAATGTTTGTTCATCTCTCTAGTTCAAGCTCCCACATTCCCCTGAAGGCACACAAAAACTCCCAACAATAATGAACACCATTCAGCAAGACTCCGCTACACGTTGACATCAACATGAGCGTGAGACTGTTATTTGCACAGTGCTGCCAATGTAAACACAGTGTGGCAAGTTCGCAAATTTAATTGTCAGATTTTGTATAATCCTTTTATATGTTATCATACTTGGTTTTCTAGTATTTTGTTCAGAGGTTTGTTTCTATCTTTATTAGAGATACTGGTTCTAGTTTTCTCTTCTTGTATCTTTTTCTGAGTTTTGGTATCAGGATAACATTGGCCTGATAGAATGGGTTTTGCCTATCCTTTTCTGTACACACACTCTCCATATAGTTTTACAAAACAAACACTATTATCTTGCTTCAACAACAAAACACAAGTTAGAAAAATGAAGAACAATCCATTGCATTTACTCATGTCTTTCCTCTTTCTGTTGTTCTTCCTGATGTTACCTGCTTCCTTTTTTTTTTTTTTTTATTATTTCCTTTATGTTTGAAGAACATCTGTTAGACATACTTTTAGGATAAGTCTGCTGGTAACAAATTCTCTTTGTTTTCCCTCATTTGATCAAATCTGTTTTTCCTCTTCATTATGGAAGGTTATTTTTGCTGGACATAGAATTCTAGGTTGTTCTTTACTTTTATCACTTAAAAATGTGATGCTGCTTTCTTCCAGCCTTCATAGTTTCTGATGAGAAATTCTGTCATTTGAATTGTTTTTCCCCTTAAAGGTAAAGTGTCATTTATCTCTTGTTGGTAAGATTTTTTTTTTTTTTTATCTCTTTTGCTTTCAGAAGTTTGACTATGGCATGTCTGACTGGAATTGTTTGAGTTTCTCTTTGGACTTTGCTCTCCTTCTTGAATATGTATGTATTTTGTCAAATTTGGGGAATTTTCAGCTGCTTTTTAAAAATGCAATTCAGCCCTAACCTTTTCCTCCTTTCCTCCTGGGACTTTAATGACAAATTTAAGTCTTTTGATATAGTCGCACTGTTTCCTGTGTCCCTGTTCTTTTTTAATTTTCAGTATTTTCTCTCCATTGTTCAGGTTGGGTTATTTGTAGTCTATCTTTAAGTTTCCTCATGTATTCGTCTCTCTTCGTCTTTATTCTTTCATTGAGTCTGTTTTTCTCTTTTCTTTACTGGTTAGTGCATTTTTTTTTTCAATTCTAAAATTTCCATGTGTTTCTTACTTATAACATTATTTTATTTGAGACTTCCTATTTCTCCACTTATGTCAAGCATGTTCACACCTGTCAAAGGTTTTTTATGCTGGCTGCTGTAAAGTCCTTGTCAGATGATTCCAACGTCTGTGCCATCTCAGTTTTGCATCTGTTGATTGTCTTTTCTCCCTCAAGCTGAGATTTTCCTGCTTCTTGGTCTGCCAAGGGATTTTTGCTTGTATCCTAGACATTTAGACTGTTATGCATGAGATTCTGGCTCTTGTTTAAGTCTTCTAGTTTACGAGACTTTATCTGACACTGTTCCAGCAGAGAAGGTGGGTGGAAAACCACTTTCTTAATGGCAGGCATTCCGGTGCATCTAGATTCTCCACTTTGCCTCTGTTGTCGCCCTGGAGGGAGGGCTCTGACACTGATGGATGGGAATAGGATTCAGGCTCCCCACAAGGCCACCATGACACCACCGTGCTCCCCTCAGACATTACTGCTCTCTACCTTTACCACCGTGGGGGACGACTGCCTTGTTACCACTAAGTGGGAGTCAGAGTTCCCCTGTCCTCCCCTGACACACCCCACTGGGAGGTGAAAGAATGTGCATTACCTCCAGACGTGGATGAAAGTCGAGATTCTTCCATAATCTTTACTGGCACTGTGAGAGAAAAGGTTCACTATTGTCAGGCAGAGAAGACAGTCCTGAATGCACTGGTGGGGAAGAAGTGTGCCTTGTCATACCTGGGCAAAATCTCTAGTCCCCACAAATTCCCTTTGCTGACAGGGTTGACAGTGGGGCTGCATATTCTTCTGTGGAATTTGCCCAATGGTAGGGTAGGATAGGATATTATATAATAGTTTCTGTCTCAGTAGGCTACCCTTTTCTTAGTCCTTTGGTTGGAGTGAACTTGCTCTTCTTGGACCTTTAGTTTTTGGTATGTGTGTGTGAGTGCATGGGGGAGGTTCTGTCCCAAGGGGCACTTACAAATCACTGCCTCTCCAGCAAAAAGAAAACTCAGGATTGTCACTGCCCTGCTTTCCCTCAGGCCCTAAGCCAGGCTGCTTTCTTCTCTCTACCTCTCAAAGTCTTCTTGCTTATTTTATATACAATGTCTAGAGTTTTCACTATACTTCTGTTGTGCCTACTTTTGAGTCGTAGTTCAGTGAAAAGTTAACCAGTGAACTTTTAAGTTTATGCTGTTTTATGGTGTTATTATATGTACTTATTTAATAAATATCTTTATGAGTGAAACATTGGGATAGATTCTTATTAGGAAAGGAACCACTATCCTGAAGCATATGAACATGTATAAGACTTTGTCATATTTTGCCAAATTACTTTTCATAAGGGACATGCCCTCATGGGCTTTCTGTATTTCATCAGTAATGTGTACGCAAAAGATACTATAGCCAATTGAACTTTAAATTTTTTCCTAATTTTATAGTTATAAATTGGTCTGACAGTTAAATTTCTACCATGGTTTTGAAATAGATGAAGGACTATATTTATTTATTTATTGGCAGGGTCTTTGTTGCTCAGGCAAGAGTACAGGGACAAGATCATAGCTCACAGCAAACTCAAACTTTGGGGCTCAAGTGATCCTCCTGGTTCAGACTCCCAAGTAGCTAGGACTACAGGTGTGCATAACCATAGCTGGCTAATGGTTTTATTTTTCATTTTTTTGTAGAGGTGGGGTCTGGCAATGTTGCCCAGTCTGATCTGAATTCCTGACCTCAAGTGACCCTTCTTCCTTGGTCTCCCAAAGTGCTGGTATTACAAATATGAACCACTGTTCCTGGCTCATCATTTGCTATAAAATAACCCACCAAAAAAGAGATATAACAATAATAACATCATTTTTTGGAATGCTTAAAAAGTGCCAGGCATTCTGTGGAACAATTAACATTTTATTCTCGTAATAACTTATGAGTCAAGTATCATTATCACCATTTTTATGAGACTTGGGAGTGGAAAGGCAATTTTTCTAGGTCACATAATTAATAAGTGGTAGAATTAAAATTTAATTTAATCATTTTCTCCAGTTCCAGATCTTGCCAGGAGTCACTGTTGCCAGTGATGGTGAGCTGATTTGCCTAAATGATTAATAGGCTCATCCACTGTCATAAATGAAGGGCAGAATCAGAACATTTCCTTTCTCCGTATCAGCAGACAGCATATAACAAAAATTATTCTGGCTGGGCAGAGTGGCTTGTGCCTGCAATCCTAGCACTCTGGGAGGGCACAGAGGGTAGATTTCTTGAGTTCAGGAGTTTGAGGCTAGCCTGAACAATAGTGAAACCCCCTCTCTACTAAAAATGCAAAAACTGAGGCAAGAGGATCATTTGCACCCAAGAACTTGAGGTTGTAGTGAGTACACTAGTCAGGGTGCCAGAGTTAGACTCTGTCTCAAAAAAAAAAAAATCTATTGGTTCCAATTTCAATATTTAGCTATTAATAAATAATAACAGAGAAAACCCTTAATGATGCCAATTTTTTTCCTTTATTGTAGGCTATTAAAAACCCACAAGTCAATATCTAGTTTAAAAATCTGTAATTTTTTTTAAGAACTTTATCCTAGAAATAATGATCAAATCTGGCAAAAAACAAGCTGAGTTCTATTAAATTGGGGTTTGAGTGGGGTTGAATGTGACTAATGCTTTATTACTCTAAGAGTTTTTTAAAACATAGTCTTTTGCTTTTTAAAATTTTTTACTCAAGTCCTTTGGAGATGGACCATGATTACTATTCAGACAGACCTTCTGCTATGATGACAATGTTCTGAAATACTCAGAGGAATGAACCAGCAAGATAGTGCCTTTCTAATCTCATTTAATATAATAATTACAACTTGCATCTGAACTACGGGAATTGTAACAAATGCACAGAGTCAAATGGTAGCCAAACTGGGTTTTATTCCTTACGCCTGGGTTGTCATTAGTGCACTCCTGTTGAGAGTCCTGGGAGTTATGAAGACTGTTATAAATTAATGCAGGTGATCTTTATAAAAAGTGAATGAAGGTGTGGTATAGTGTAGAATACCTAGGTGTGGTAAAAAGAATATTGATCTAATTCTTTTGAAGCCTTGATTGAGAATTTGTCTGTGCATGTATAAAAAATTAAAAAGAGCTGAAAGTTTCAATTCAGCTAATTTTACTATAGATTATTAAAATGACCTTAACTAGGGAGAGATCAATTATTTCTAGTTGCTTTTCCATGGTATGATCTGAACAGCCCCTCTTGGCCTTTGTCTCACCTGTTAAAAGGGGTGGCGTGTAGAAAGGGTAAGACCCTGTTAGACATAAATTAGATCTGAATGAAAGTACTGAATTCCACTTTCATGGATGCTGTTAGTAGCAGCAGGATTTTGATAAAGACAAGGCTGTCTCCTCAATCAGGGTTCCTGTTACTGTTAATGTTTATTTTTATTTTTTGTTAATTAGTAAATGGTATGTGTATTCAGCGAAGGCAATAACTCATCAAACAGTTTTTTAATACAGCTAAGGAAAAAAATTCTTTGACAACCAATTGTGGCAAATCACATGAGCATGTATTCATCTGAGAAAGGGGGAAGATTTTTTTGCCTACAGAATATTGATAAAAAAAATTTTTTTTTTTTGAGACAGAGCCTCAAGCTGTCCCCTGGGTACAGTTCCGTGGCTTCACAGCTCACAGCAACCTCCAACTCCTGGGCTCAAGCGAGTCTCCTGCCCCAGCCTCCCAAGTAGCTGGGACCACAGGCGCCAGCCACAACGCCTGGCTATTTTTTGGTTGCAGCCATCCTTGTTGTTTGGCGGGTCTGGGCTGGATTCAAACCTGCCACCATAGGCGTATGTGGCTGGTGCCTTAGCCACTTGAGCCACAGGTGCCGAGCTGATAAAAATTTTTTTAATTGCTGTGCTCTGTCCTTCTGGAAATCATTAAATATTTTCTGTAAATAAGAAGGCTTGTCAGCTCCATTTCTTCATGAATCAGTGGAAAAAATGAGACGAGTAACACTGCAGGTGTCAGTTACGCGGAGGACGAGACATTCGGGCAATTTGCTGTGACCTCTAGGTGAAGGTTAACTCAACCCTGATGAGATCTCCTGGAGGGAAAATTAGGAAATGTAGTCAATGCATGAAAAATGCAATAGAATGTGATTAAATTTTGCTTCCTCTAAAGAGATGAGATTTTGTGTGTAGGAGCTAGGATGATTCAGAAGCAATAAATATTTGTTACACTCAAAATTGTACATAAAACACCTCTGAAAAATATTTTAAAAATTAAAATAGAAAAAATTTAAGAAATAGCACATAGAAATAAAATGACTCACAACATATTCAATGGCAGACTGTATTTGCCCATTGATTATAATACTTGTGTATTGTTGGATATATATATGTATCCTATGTATATATATGTTTATATATACACATACATAAACTGAAAGATAAGAAAATTTGACATTATGCTTTGAGTTATAGATATTTTAACCATTTTGAAGAATATCAAAATTGGTGGGTATAGCTGTGGAATCGGTACGTTTGCTTTCCAAGCTATTGGGAAATTAGAATAAAATACTGGGAGAAAAAATTTACAACCTACATATATTACATTTATTATAAAAGAATACCTACAAAATGATAGGAAAAACCCAACTCCATTGAAAAACAGGCAAAATATTTTAAGAAATATGAAAAACATGCACAACCTCAATTGTAGTCAGTGAAATATGGTATTTCCCCCCCATAGAATTGGCAAAACATTATATAATATCCAGAGTTATTGGTGAGGGTATGGAAATATAGGTGCTTCTGATGAAAATATAAAGCAATATAACTTTTTATTTTATTTATTTATTTTTTGAGATGGAGTCTCACTCTGTCACCCTGAGTAGAATGCCGTGGTGTCATAGCTCACAGCAACTTCAAACTTTTGGGCTCAAGTGATCCTCTTGCCTCATTTTTTCTATTTTTTAGTAGAGACAGAGTCTCACTTTTGCTCAGACTGGTCTTGAACTTGTGAGCTCAAGCTATCCACCCACCTCAGCCTCCCAGAGTGCTAGAATTACAGGTGTGAGCCACCGCACCCAGCCAATATAGCTTTTTAGAGGACAATTTAAATGTGTGTTCTTTAAGCTCACAGTTAGACTTGCAGAATCTATTCTGTAAATATATTCATGTACGTGCACAAAGACACATGTAAATGGAAGTTTCTGGCAGGTTTGTTCTTTCTTTTTTTTTGCATTTTTGGCTGGGGCCAGGCTTGAACCCACCACCCCAGTATATGGGGCCGGCACCCTACTCCTTGAACTGCAGGTGCCACCCACAGATTTGTTCATGATATCAAAAAAGGTTATATCTAAATGCTCATTTATAAGGCAATGATTATGGTTTTATAGACTGCTAAGAATTCATTACTCAGGTAGCTTTACAATGGGGAACCATATAGTTTATTATCTAAAGTAGACTATATTTAATAGTGAAAGATAGAACTCTTAGTAATTAATCCAGGAAAATAGGAATGTATGATCATTTAGCTCATTATGCATTTCAAAAAATGTTCAAAACACATTGTTGGGTGAAGAGAGAACTTTGCAAACATGCGTCGTATGTGTGTGTATATATACATATATAGATATATATACACCATATATACCGTACCCATATATGTCTGTGTATATGTATATTATTTTTTAATCTTCCAATATTAAAACTATGGGTATGCCTCTTTGTGTAAACAGATAGTAAAAGGTATAGAAAAATACTGCTGCTGGCTCAGCACCTGTAGCTCAGCAGCTAGGGCACCAGCCACATACACTGGAGCTTGGGGGTTCGAATCCAACCTGGGCCTGCCAAGCAACAGTGACAACTACAACCAAAAAACAGCCGGGCATTGTGATGGGTGCCTGTAGTCCCAGCTACTTGGGAGGCTGAGGCAAAAGAATCTCTTAAACCCAAGAATTTGAGGTTGCTGTGAGCTGTGACGCCATAGCACTCTGGGGTGACATAGTGAGACTCTGTCTCAAAAAAAAAAATACTATTCACTTTTGTTATTCTGGAGAGGAAAGTGAAGGTAAACTTGCTTTTTTTTTTTTTTTTTTTTTTTGAGACAGAGCCTCAAGCTGTCACCCTGGGTAGAGTGTCATGGCATCACAGCTCACAGCACCCTCCAACTCCTGGGCTCAAGTGAGTCTCCTGCCCCAGCCTCCCAAGTAGCTGGGACCACAGGTGCCCGCCACAACACCCGGCTATTTTTTGGTTGCAGCCGTCATTGTTGTTTGTTGGGCCCGGGCTGGATTCGAACCCACCACCTTAGGTGTATGTGGCTGGCGCCTTAGCCACTTGAGCCACAGGTGCGGAGCCAGTAAACTTGCTTTTTAAAACTCTTATCTACGTCTCTATTAATTAATTAAAAAAAATGAGAAGTCATTAATGTATTACAAAATTAAATAGCAATAAAAACTTTCTAAATATTAAAACCATTAATAAAAGAGTCTTTGGATACATTACTCAATAATTTTCTTTTGTTAATTGTGATGACAGCTTTGGCTTCACCTTCAAGTGAAGCCACTAAGATGTCTAATTATAAAGCTGAGGTCAATGGAAGCTACTTTCAGCGAAAACCCTTCTCAGCAGCAATGCCCAACAGCACTTTATTGCTACCAGAGAGAGTAAAAAGTTGCAGTTTTGAGTAAGTGCAGATTCTATATTTGCTAAAAAATTTGTTGGCTTGATTGTCACTAAGGGTCAGGTGAAGATTGGCTATAAATTAATTATTCTTTTAACTCAAGCTCTCATTATAGTGCTTTATACGAAATCCTGTGTTGATGGAAACAGTCCAGACTACATTTGACTTTGCCTGAGGCTTCCTGGTGAAAAGACAATAACTAACTGCAGGGTTCTTTCCATGGTAATGATTTTGCTGGTCATCAGTTAGGTCTGTGGGACACGTAACTATACGACTGGCCGGCACACTGAAACAGCAGTTCATTCATCCAGCACAGAGTCTGGGAGTTTCTGTTCTAGGCTCCAGAGATACAGCAAAACATTAAAGATCCCCGCCTTTGTGAAACTTACTTCCTAGTTGTGGGAGGCAGAGAATGAGCAAGATAAGAAAAATACAGTCTGTTAGATTGTGGTGAGTGTCATGGAAAAATATAAATTGGGGAGAGAGTACTGGGTGGGAGTGGTATTTTATTTTTAAGTAAAGTGCTAAGGGAAGGAGAAGACCTGAAGAAGATGAGGCAGTGGGACAGGATGATAGCCGGGGAAACAAGAAGTGCTCAGAGCCTGAGCGTGTCCCGGGGCTGTGGGGACCCGAAGGAGGCCGCGAGGCTGCCCCAAGATGAGTGAGTGAAGGGTAACAGAACTTGCAGAGCGTTGGGAGTCTGCTCTGGGCCTTGTGCATCATTTAAGGATCGACTTTTATTCCGAGCCAGACAGGAAGAACTAGGAAGCATGGCAGGATTTTGAGCAGGAGTGAGATGATTTACGTATTTAACAGGATCAGTCTTCAAGCTCTTTCCTCTACCAACCGCTTTCACCCATTTAAGAAGGCGACTCACTAGGCTTTAGATTGATCATAATATTCTTTTAAAGCATGTACTTCCAGGTAGCAGTTGGTAAAATACGTGTTTAAAAGTATACTCATAGAGAGATCTTAATCTTGGGCAGCCGTAAATGAAAGTTACATTAGAGACAATATTCACCCATTCGAAGGGACCAGAAAGCTAACAAGTTTTATTTATGTACCTTAGATTCTAAGGAGAGATTTTTTTTTTTTTTTTTTTGAGACAGAGCCTCAAGCTGTCCCCCTGGGTAGAGCTCCGTGACATCACAGTTCAAAGCAACCTCCAACTCCTGGGCTCAAGCAAGTCTCCTGCCTCTGCCTCCCAGGTAGCTGGGACCACAGGCGCCTACCACAATGCCTGGCTATTTTTTAGTTGCAGCCATCATTGTTGTTTGGCGGGTCCGGGCTGGATTCAAACCCGCTACCTTAGGTGTATGTGGCTGGCGCCTTAGCCACTTGAGCCACAGGTGCTGAGCCTCTAAGGAGAGATTTTAAAAGGATAGGCATATTGGATACCAATTCAGAGAGATTAAATCTCTTAAATCCTTCGGCTTGGTTTAGAATAACATCACTTCTTCCCTGGAGGATTGTGGTAATCTCCTCTTAACTAGCTAGGATGCTTTAAACCCAGCTTCCCTCTGTCAATACCATGGTTAAGGTATCGCTTCTTTTCTATAGTACTACGACAACTTCCCCTAACTCGTCTTTCTGCCTGCTTTCTCACTCTGCCTTCATTGAATTTTCAATTCTGTTATCAGAGAACTTTAACTTTTTTTATTACAGAAATAAAAATTTTAACTAGAATGTCTCAGTGACTCCATAGAAGGTTCAACTTGAAGTCAAAATCCTTAGGAGGGCACAAAGGGGTGCTAAGATCTGTGAGAATGAGGAGAAACTTTCCCTTTCCCCAAAAGTTTGCTGAAAGATCAACTCCCAATTAAGACAGATTAATGAGAGAAAGAGGTTTATTTACTGTGAACACGGGGACAATCACAGAGCCATTACCCACTATCCCAGTGGTCCAGAAATGTTTACATCCTTCTTCTAGTGGGGGGTGGGAGGGGAGATGAGGAATACAGTAATTCTGTTTAGGGGCAATGAATGATTGGGAGGATGAATGGATGTGGGAAACAGATTGACTTGTTATTAAATGAATCTCTTTGCAAATTGAGTTAACCTATGAGACAGGTATATTTAAAAGGATTTGGGCCAGGACCAGTTGCACTCTTGACCTTTACTGCAGTACAAGGAGATAACAGGAAGAGTGGGGAAGCCCATTGTTCTTTTTAATGGGTCTTCCTGGTTTATGCAGATAGAGAGAAAGCCCCTTTCAGGGTTTATTGATCTCTGAGAGGCTTTAACTCAAAATACTCTTTATCCCAAGGAGTCATATTTTTAGGTGAAATTTCCTGAGCTCCTTTATCTTACCTAGTCCTGCTTCCTCTGTCTAATTGGCTGATCTTATCTCATGATGTTTTTGTCCATCTTGAAAGAACTACTTATAGCTCCCTGAATGTGCCATGATTTCCCTGGATTTCATGCCTTTGCACCTATGACTACTTGTCATTGAAGACTCAGTCCTGTACTAGCTCTTTTGGGAAGTCAAGGTTACCTGCCTGTCCTGTATGCAACTACCGAGAAGTTATTCCCAGACATAATGACAGGAAACAGAGACCAGGTTCTGTGTGGACAGCGTGGCCTTTATTCAGTCAGGTGCCAGCCTGCTGAATTCAAATAGGAAGGTGGCACATGGGTTAATGGGGGGTGGGGATATAAGGGTTCGTGGGTGTGGATTGGTGCACTTCTTCCTTTCTGGAAGGACTTGTGCATTCATTTCTTTGTCCCTATTTGACCAAACATATGGTAGGTGATACATAAGTGATCCCTGAAGGGGACAAGGAAAGTAACAAGAAAAAAAGAGTAAGGAGGGAAGACTGGTCTATAATATAAACAAGACCTCTGTCCTGGACTGTAAAGAGAAATGCAAGAGATGCAAAACAGCAATGGACTAACGTTGCGTGAAGCAAAAGAAACTGGGTCACCCTCTCCGGTGTCTAGACTTTATCAGCTGCTTAAAAAAAATCAGCATATTGACTCAGAACTTGGAAGCTATAGCTCTTTTGCAATCATTGCTACTAATGTTTCAGATGAGGGTTTTTATACACATCTATTAGATATGCATTTTTTTTTTTTGAGATAGTCTTTGTTGCCCTGGGTAGAGTACCGTGGCATTGCAGCTCATAGCAACCTCAAACTCTGGGGCTTAAGCGATTCTCTTGCCTCAGCCTCCCAAGTAGCTGGGACTACAGGCGCCCACCACAACACCCGGCTATTTTTGGGTTGTAGTTGTCATTGTTGTTTAGATAATCCAAGCTGGGTTTGAACCTGCCAGCCTCGGTCTATGTGGCTGGCACTGTAACCACTGTGCTATGGGAGCCAAGCCTAGACACGCATTTTTTAATGTGATTATTTTTTCCCCTTAAAATTCTATAGCTTTTGAAGGTAGCACAGTAGCCTCTTGTTAGGTTAAACTAAAGTAAGAATTTCTCATGTAACGAATAACCACTGCAACATTGACTGAAAGTCTTCCAGTTGTCTTGGGATTCCAATGTAGTAGGCTGGCAAGGGAGACATGAGAAGGGGCTTCTTCCTGTGACAGTTGGAGTTGGGGACCAGCAACAAAATGCATTCATTTAGTCCAACAAATATTTGACCCATTACTGTGGGTCAGGTGTTTTTTCTTTTTAAGACAGAGTCTCGCTATGTCGCCTTTGATGTCACCCTTGGTAGAGTGCTGTGGCATCACAGCTCACAGCAACCTCAAAATTCTTGGGGTTAAGCCATTCTCTTGCCTTAGCCTCCCAAGTAGCTGAGAGTACTGGCACTTGCCACAATGCCCAGCTATTTTTTGTTGTAGTTGTCATTGTTTAGCAGGCCCAGGCTGGGTTTGAACCCACCAGCCCTAGTGTATGTGGCTGGCACCCTAACCACTGAGCTATGGGGTGCCAAGTCATGGACCAGGTGTTGATCTAGCTATTGGCCTTACAATTTTATTTTATTTTATTTTATTTTTAGAGAGAGAGCCTCACTTTGTTGCCCTCAGTAGAGTGCAGTGACATCACAGCTCACAGCAACCTCCAGCTCTTGGGCTTAAGTGATTCTCTTGCCTCAGCCTCCCGAGTAACTGGGACTACAGGTACCCACCACAATGCCTGGCTATTTTTTTGTTGCAGTTTGGCTGGAGCCAGTTTGAACCTGCCACCTTCAGTGTATGGGGCCAGTGTCCCCCTCATTGAGCCACAGGTGCCGCCCTGGCCTTACAATTTTAAACTAAACAAACCACTGCCCTCCGGTAGCTTCTGTGTGTATTAACAGGCCTTCACTGGCTACCACTCTATAAATGAACATGGTGGAGAAATGGTATTACCAAAAGATGGTCTCATTTGCTCTTGGAAGTGGCAGAAATCTGAAAACTTAACTTTCTGTCACATCCCTCGCAAATTTCCTAAAGAGCCTGAATTGAAACAAAGAAACTTGTTCGTTCAGACCAATTCCTCACCTAAGCCTGTGCTACCCTCAGGAGATAAGACTACTTACTTTGAACATGACATTTTGCAATTCTGCTTTGCCTGAATTCCTTCACCCATATATAGGTTTTGGTGTTGTGTTGTAATTTCCAGACATTCTTGGTTTTTAAACATTTTTTTTATCTTCATGGATTAGGCCACTGTATAGTTGTGTTAAAAAAATTGAAAAGAGAGGGATATTACTTTCTGCTAATAGAGTGATAAATTGAGGTCATAGTAACCTTCTTTAGTTATATTGGATTCAATGAGAAACTCAAAATGCTAAATAATAAATAACTTTAGCAATTAATTTGTAGGGTAGATTGAATAGAATGATAGTAGTGATGAGGAATCGTTTTGACACATGTTGTCCATTGTTCCCTTGGCATTTGTAAGTCTGTAAATAGCCAACTACCATAGCAGTCTGAAAGTTACAGACCATGTGTTAGAATAGTCAGTGGTACAGCAATTTATTTGGAGGTATCTGAAGTGTCATATTGATTTTAGCCTTTGTCTAATTTCTAGGTTCCAGTGAGTGGAATATTACCAAATAAGGGTGAAAATAACAAGAGTCACCAATAGTAAGTGTCCTGGAACTGGTGTTCTTGACCTAAAGGCCAAGCCTACATTGCATTGCAATATATTTTTTCCCTTTCCTATTTTCTGTTAGTTTTTAAATTTTATTTTCCTATTACCATTATTTTTCTATTTCTATTACTAGTTTTTTAAAAATTACTATCACTGTATATTTCCCCATTACTAGCCTGTTAAGATTGGGTTTCAAGGCAGCTGCCTGTCTCCTAAAATGTTGGGGTGTTCTTGGTCAAAAAATGATCAGACACCCCAAAGCAAGACAAGGATGAAATGAGGTTTATTGAGGAAGAGAAAGATATGTTTTAAGAGAGTTCACAAAGCAGGCTATGTTCACCATAGACAGCGAATGGGTCTCCATTGCCAGCACAAGTAGGCGAAGAGGCAAGGATCATGGTCAAGGTTCTCTTTTATACCACCTGGGTTGGGCCTACCTCGTGGTTCAAAGGCTATTTGGAACCAGAGTTTTATTGCTATGTTGGACCTCCCATGACCACCCTGAGAGACCATGGGGTGGGGTGAGTAGGCCACATGATAATTAGTCCTAAGGCTGCTTTGGTCACCTTCAAGACTCTACCTGTTGTTAGGCTAGGGAGTCTTCTACATCCTTTTGCAGTTGACGTGCTAAGTTCTGATTGGTAGATTGGTAGGGTGGTCCCTCCTCTCTGGGTGTGAGCAATCACTTGGGGCAGAATTAACGTGGGAAGCACTGAGATGAGGCCTGGGAACCTTGCCTTGTCCTCCTTTGCAGGAGAGCTGCTCCTAACTACCTACCAAATTGTTCACAGTTTTTTTTTTTTTTTGGAGACAAAGCCTCGAGCTGTCGCCCCGGGTAGAGGGCTGTAGCCTCACAGCTCACAGCAACCTCCAACTCCTGGGCTCAAGTGAGTCTCCTGCCTCCACCTCCCAAGTAGCTGGGACCATAGGTGCCCTCCACAACGCCTGGTTATTTTTTGGTTGCAGCCGTCATTGTTGTTTGGCGGGCCTAGGCTGGATTTGAACCCGCCAGCTCAGATGTATGGGGCTGGTGCCTTAGCTGTTTGAGCCACAGGCACCGAGCCTACAGTTTTATCTCTTATTTGGAAGGATGTTAAAGACAAGGTGCCCCATTTATTTACCTCTCATGAATTTCTCAATCCCTAGCAAATCCCATGACCTTAACCATTGCCCAAACTTGTTATATTTTGTTTACCCCTCTCCCTGGGGCTCAGACCAATGCTTCTCACAGCATATAGGGCACCTTGGTAAATAGTCTACAGCCACCTGAAAACCTATATGCGCAAAACTGACTTCATTATTATCAGCCCAATACCCAAACCTGTTCTATCTCCTGAATTCCTTTTTTCAGGCTTCACCATCCATCATTCTATCCATAACCAAATTTCAGAGTTACTCCTAAATCCTACTTCTCTCCCATTTTCTATATCCTAATATTCAATAAATCCTATACATTCTAACTCTGAACTGTCTCCCACCTCCATATTCACCTCTTCACTGGTCCTGATGCTGCCTTGGTTTACACTTTACGTGTGCGATCACACCTCCCTGCTTTTGCACAGAATCCCTGGTCTGTATGCATTTTTCTCCCTTGCCTGCCTGGCAGACTCTTACTCATTTCCCAGACCCCAGATTTTCTCCTGTATAAAGCCTTCCCTCTTGCTCCCACTACTCTGCTACCCACCAGGAGTTATTCATTTCCATCTTCCTCATTGCCCGCAGAGCTTTTGTAACCTACTTTTATATAATACTTAACAAGTTAAATTATAGACAGGATAGCCAGATAGCAACAAATTCCTGTGAAATTTAGTAAATTAATTTGTAGCCCTCCATCTCTTGTGTATTCAATAAATGTTTGTTGGATAAATCAATGACCCGATTAACAAAGCTGGCAAATAACAAATCGTTCATTCTTGACCAGAAAAAAAGACACTGATAAAATATTGGGGAACTATTGTTAGGAATTGTGCATGCTCAGGCAGGAAACTGGTGGTGTATAGGTCATGTTTCCATCGTTTCTTTTCCATCGAAGTAGGATGTTTGAAAGATAGAGAAACTTCTGGGAAGGGAACTCCTTGACAATAGAGTTAGTGTTGATGAAATGGGCTTAGATACCTGAACCATGACTTAATATCCTGGAATGATAGGCTCGTGTCTGGGGTCACATGCATATTGCAAAGATGAGGAAGAACCAATGTGTTTTCCCAGAGGTTAGCTGGTCTGTTCCAGAGCTGGTCTGTTCCAGTGGTCTGTTCCACTGAAAATGTAGAGAAAATAAATAACCCCCCCAGATAAAGCTCTGATGCTGACATCTTTGGAGTACAACAGACAGGGCATGGAAAGAAAAATAAGTCAAGGAGCTTCCCAGAGATTCACATGAGAAAATAATTAGAAGAGGCTGAAAACGTACTGAAAAATATCAGTACAAATGTAAATTCCATAGATTGCACATAAAATGCGCGTGCATTTCAGCATACATCTTCATGTGTAATCGAAGGAGAAATATCAAAACTTAGTGGGCATATTATCACGACGGAGTTTATCTTGCAGGCACCAAACAAATATAAAATAATTAAAAATTTGATAGGAAGAGATGTGTCAAGAAGATATACCTTTAAGGAAATCCACAAAATGTATCCTATCAATAATCTGCTTACAAATGAATAAAAGAGACAGATGTTGAACCTGTCTCAGAGAGGAAGCAGTTGACACGCTCTTGTTATATGTTATTAAACTGGCACAGAATCAACATACAGTAGTCACAGGGACATAAGCTGGTCATCTGCTGGGGCCTTAGTGAAACCCACACATCTGACAAATGTTGACCTGTTTACTGAAAATTCTATCTCAGAGGGTGAAGGAAGAAACTAGTATGTTAACATTTTGTGTTTTTATAAAAAGAAAAAGTATTTGAGGGTGGCACCTGTGGCTCAAAGGAGTAGGGTGCTGGCCCCATATGCCAGAGGTGGTGGGTTCAGACCAGCCCCGGGCAAAAAACTGCAAAAAAAAAAGAAAGAGAAAATATTTGATATCCTTTTGTAATCATTTAAAAAGTCCCCTAGAGAATCTCTATACCTGGAGGACCTGTTCACTCTGGTTACCTCTGGAATAGGGAGCTGGGTGGCTCCAGGGAAGGTGAGAGACACTTAGCACTGTTGGTTTCACTTTAGGAATTTTGAACTATGTGAAATTACTTATTCCAAAAAATAAAATAATCAAAGACAAAAAAGAAGAGTAAGAAAAAATTCCAAATCAATATTCACACTAGGTAACAGGGGAGGATCTTTTTTTTTTTTGAGACAGAGCCTCAAGCTATCCGCCTGAGTAGAGTGCTGTGGCATCACAGCTCACAGCAACCTCCAGCTTTTGGGCTTAGGGGATTCTCTTGCCTCAGCCTCCCAAGTAGCTGGGACTACAGGTGCCCACCACAATGCCCAGCTATGTTTTTGTTGCTGTAATTTGGCTGGGCCAGGAGGTTTGAACCCCCACCCTCAGTATATGGGGCCGGTGCCCTACTCACTGAGCCATAGGTGCTGCCCAGGGGGAGGCTCCTTTTAAAGTATCCTATAAAACTTGGCACCCTTTTTTTTTTGAGACAAAGTCTCAAGCTCTTACCCTGGGTAGAGTACCATAGAGTCACAGCTCACAGCAACCTCAAACTCTTGGGCTAAAGTGATTCTCTTGCCTCAGCCTCCCAAGTAGCTAGGACTACTGGTGTTCTCCACAATGCCCAGCTATTTTGTTGTTGTTGCAGTTGTCATCATTGTTTTAGTTGGCCCAGGCTGGGTTCAAACCTGGTATATGTGGCTGACGCCCTGCCCACTGAGCTACAGGTGCTGCCAAAACTTTGCACCTTTATTAAACCGTTTATATTGTGTTGTAATAATGTCCTATGAGTGGATCTCTTAAGTAACCCGTCAGATTAACCAGAGCGTTCCGTGGTGTCTGTGACACCAAAGACACCCTGAATGCCCCAAGTGGGCGAACACCTTCTCTTGTGCCCCTGCCCATGGCCTTTCCTTGTGGAGTGTGTGCTTAAACCAGCATCAGTTGGGTCTGCACTCCAAGCTGATGATGTTGGTTATACTTGATCTTTTAAAACATGTAACTGAATGAAATATTAAACTGATGAAACATTAAGTGTGAAGTAAAAGAAGGTTTCTGTTTCTTGAAAATTTATTTGAATACTCTGGAAAGACTATAAAAATGAAATGCCAAAACACGGGCTATCAGAATCGATATGAGCAAGACAACTGTAAGGGAGTTGGGAGGAAGTTGCAAAAATCTAATGGTTTCGGTATTCATCCATTTCTACACTGTTATTACATTCTTACTCTATTTTAAATAAACTAAACCTGGAAGTTATGCATACATTATGGTTAGGGATGAAAAATCATCTCAAGTTCAGCTGCCAATTAAAGAAAAGGCTTTGACTAAAGTTTGGCCAGTAAATGTTTCTCCCCTTCCATCCCCTCTCCTCCCCTCCCCTCCCCTCCTGTCCCTTCTTTTCCCTTCTTCTCTTTCAGACAGTCTTACTTTGTCCCCCTCAGTAGAGTGCTATGGTGTCATAGCTCACAGCAACCTCAAACTCCTGGGCTCAAGTGATCCTCCAGGACTACAGGCACTACAGGCACTGGGCACAGTGCCTGGCTATTTTTTAGAGACTGGGTTTCACTGTGGCTCAGGCTGGTCTCTAACTCCTGAACTCAGGCAAACCACCTGCCTTGGCCTCCCAAAGTGCTAGGATTATAGGCGTGAGCCACTGTGTCCAGACTCATGAAGATTTTTGTCTCTTTGTTTTGAGACAGAGTTTCACTCTGTTGCCCAGGTTAGGGTGCAAGTGGCATCAGCCAAACTCACAGCAACCTCAAACTCTTGGGCTCAAGCAATCCTCTTATCTCAGCCTCTGAAGTAGCTGGGACTATAGGCATCCACCACAACGCCCAGCTATTTTTAGAGACTGGATCTCACTCTTGCTCAGGCTGGTCTCCAACTCCTGAGCACAGCAATCCACCTGCCTGGTCTCCGAGAGTGCTAGGATTACAGGCGAATGTACCTTTAAAAGATTTAGGTTAAAATTAAACATTGAGTTATGTGTTGTTATGATTGTCCACTTCATAGGATTTTATTTAATGAGGACACTATAGACTTAAGACTAAAAGCTTCTTTTCTTTAGAAGAAAGGGCCATTTATATCTTTCTAACCCTCGTTTAAAATGTTTTGTTGAAAAATTGTTATGTCAACAGAGTTGGGAGTAGCTTTTTGTTGTTAAGTCCCTATACAGGGGACTCTCCGTACCTGACACCAAAAGTGGAGAAGGGCAGGCCATTTTGTCACCCAAAACGGCGTAGGGCAAACTGAGTCCAGGAGCCGAGTTAAGGGACTGAATATCTAAGGTGATAGAAAGAGCTAGAAAATCTCATCTTTGGTCAATGTAAGAATCAGAATATGAAGAGAATTTACAAAGTTCACAGAAAGTGACAAAGAAGCAAGGGGAGAAAACGTGAGGAATTCTAAGCCAGGGTAAGTTCATTTGAGATTCTGTGGCCACACCCCATTCAACCCTTCTCTACTGAACTAAAAGAGGTAATGCGGTCTGAGTGAGCTTTGAAGGAATGAAACTGCTAAGCTAGATCTAATGTTATAGGAGTTTATTAGTCAGAGGGAAATGAAATATTTCTTGGGAGAAAATTACTGAGTCATTTTTCGAGTTTGGGATAAACAGGGAGTTTGTGATAAACTTTATTTAGAGGCGTATAACAGACAGAACTTCCCACAGTGTATTCTGTGAAATGCAGGGTTGCAATATATTACATTCTCTGTACTACCTGGTATTTACTGGCCATTTGTCCTCTATCCCCTCTTCTGAGGTGCCATCTCCACAGGAGAACTGGCTCTTCTTGCCTGTCTTGCTCATGCTACAGGTCCACAGTTTTAAATAACGCCTGGCACTCATTAAGTTCCTCATGAATATTTATTAAATGAAGTTTCAGTGAGTTCCTGGAGCACCAGGAACCCTGGCACCACCACCAACAGCAGGGACAAAAGTTCCCAACGAAGGTGACAGTTACATACCTAAGAGTCACTCTGAAGCAGAGATAAGGCATCAATGATCCAACCCTTCCCCCCACCGAGTGGGATATTTTATGTATAAATTGAAAATAAAATGAGCTCATCGTTTGGCCTCCCACAAGTCACTGTGGTAGAGATGGCCAGACGAAGGCCTGGATACCTGGGAGACTAGCAGCTTTATTAGAAACAGGCGGCGTCTCTCCACCGAAGGTGAAGAATTCTCATTAACTGCGTCCACAGGAATTCTTGTCTTATTGGTTTATAGCCAAAAAAAAAAAAAAGTTCATTAGCTGGTGAACACAGTTTCAATAATTTTGAAATACAATTTATGAGACGATTTCACGGTACATGTAGGAGTTACTATATCATTCCTCTCTCAATCACTCAAGCAAAAAGACGGAGAATCATTATGTAATCATGTAAGGATTCTTAATGAAAAAGATCACGTTCAGATCATAATCTTTCTGGAAATGACTACGTGGTGAAACTAGAGGACAAAAGAAAGAGAAAAGAATATTTCTCACCTTTGCATATATGTGGAGAGCGCTGGTTCTCAATCTCCGGTAGTCACCAGGAACATTAAATAACAGACCAGTGACAAGCCATGCCCTAAGCCAATTAACTCAGAATCCCTGGGGTGGAGCCCTAGCTTTAGAATTCTTTAAATACTCCCAGGAAGATTTCTTCTATTTTTTGTCTTATGGAGATGGAGTCTCACTTTGTCGCCTGGTAGAGTGCTATGGTATCATAGCTCACAGCAACTTTAAACTTTTGGTCTCACACGATCCTCTTGCGTCAGCCTCCCAAGTGGCTGGGACTACAGGCACTTGCCACTATTTCTGGCTAGTTTTTTTTTTATTCTTAGTTGAGACAGGGCTCTTGGTCCTGCTTAGGTTGGTCTTGAACTCCTGACCTCAAGCAATCCACAAGTCTTTGCCTGCCAGAGTGCTAGGATTACAGGCGTGAGCCATTATGCCCTTCTCATATGACCTCCTTTTAAGAGAGTCAGTCGGAACTGTAGTGAGAAGGCTGGAATTCAAATTTGTGCCCATCTGAAATCTGAATGTTCTACATACCATGTTTTATGTAGAATTCTAATTTTTATAGACTTTTTTCCTTTAGGGAATCAATTTACTAATCCAGAAATTGGTTAAGGAAATAATCCCTTCAGAAAGAGTAAGAGCTATTAGAGACAGAATATCAGTATGCATTAGAAAGAGCTGCTGTATACCCAATCTGATTTTTTAAAAAATCTTTTTGACATAAAGATTATGGGCTGTTGAAATACACAGTGTCACCAAAGTTGTCATACTTAGGCAAATGGGAAATTACAGCTTAATGTGCCTTATTTACAAAATATAAAATATTCTCTACATGTTGGCCACTTCTTTGGAAAATTTTGCAATATGTGAGTATGGCAACTTTAAGGGGACAGTTAGGACTCTTTAAATTGTCTTGTAAAATGCTGTAAATGACTAACGGGCTCCAGGGAAGACCTCTTCACTCTGAACTGTTGATCTTCATTACTGATTAACTTCTCTCTTTCCTCTATCACAAAGAATTCGTGACCATTACATAGTCTGAGATGGAATGTTAAATACACTTTTTTTTTTTTGAGATAGAGTCTCACTCTGTTGACCAGGCTAGAGTGCCATGGCCTCAACCTAGCTCACAGTAACCTTAGACTCTTGGGTTAAAGTGATCCTCCTCAGCCTCCCAAGTGGCTAGGACTCAGGTGCCCAACACAAAGCTTGGCTAATTTTTTTTTTTTTTTGCAGTTTTTGGGCAGGGCTGGCTTTGAACCCACCACCACTGGCATATAGGGCTGGTGCTCTTCTCCTTTGAGCCACAGGCGCCTCCCTTTTTTTATTTTTTATTTTTAGAGACAGGGTCTTGCTCTTCCTTAGGCTGGTCTTTAACTCCTGAGCTCAAGGGATCCACCTGCCTCAGTCTCTCAGAGTGCTAGGATTACAGGCATGAGCCACCGAACCTAAATACACTCTTTTTTTTTTTTTTTTGAGACGGAGCCTCAAGCTATCCCCCTGGGTAGAGTGCCATGGCATCACAGCTCACAACAACCTCCAACTCCTGGGCTCAAGTGAGTCTCCTGCCCCAGCCTCCCAAGTAGCTGGGACCACAGGTGCCCGCCACAACGCCCGGCTATTTTTTGGTTGCAGCCGTCATTGTTGTTTGGTGGACCCGGGCTGGGGATTTGAACCCGCCACCTTAGTTGTACGTGGCTGGCGCCTTAGCCGCTTGAGTCACAGGCGCCAAGCCAATACACTCTTTTAAATTGAAAAGGAAAAGAGAGGCTCGGCACCTATAGCGCAACCGGCTAAGGCACCAGCCACGTACAACTAAGGTGGTGGGTTCAAATCCCCAGCCCGGGTCCACCAAACAACAATGACGGCTGCAACCAAAAAATAGCCGGGCGTTGTGGCAGGCGCCTGTGGTCCCAGCTACTTGGGAGGCGGAGGCAGGAGACTCGCTTGAGCCCAGGAGTTGGAGGTTGCTGTGAGCTGTAATGCCA
>CAUYTI010162231.1:0-22131 GCA_963575145.1 Galago senegalensis | reverse complement strand
AGCGAGTCTCTTGCCTCCGCCTCCCAAGTAGCTGGGACCACAGGCGCCCGCCACAACGCCCAGCTATTTTTTGGTTGCAGCCGTCATTGTTGTTTGGCAGGTCCGGGCTGGGGATTCGAACCCGCCACCTTAGGTGTACGTGACTGGTGCCTTAGCCGATTGAGCTATAGGCGCCGAGCCCATAGTGTCCCTTTTACACAATTATAAATGATCCATACTTTGGGCTGCACCCTGGGAACTGCGGGGCTAGGTAGGATAGTCCCTGCCCAGACCTGGACTGGTCTACAAGAAGTAGGGGAAAGGCTATAGGATAGTGGAGAAAAAAGATGGGAAGAATACAGAAGGAAATGACTCCAGTTCTATTCACTGGAGAATAAGCATAGGAAAAGGACCAGGAAGTCATTGTGATTTACCCACATCACTAGGGCCTGCTGTTGCTGGGCTTAGAGAGGCCAGTGGAAATTGTGGTACTCAAAGGCTACTTAATACTGCCCCTCCCCCTAATAAACAGGTTTGAATTCCCTCTAGATGAGGCTTGCATGTAATGCTGGTCCCACTACCCCTACTTTGCAGATTAGAGAAAAGGCACTCCTTCGGGTAGACAAAGCCTTCTGGGTACCTGCTTAGCTGGTGAAGTACAACCAGGATTTCAACAGCCTTCCTTTGCCTCTTAGCCAGACTACTTTATGCAGGGCACAAACTACACCAACTGTGGGTGGCAAGGACATTGGGAAACAAAGCAAATCTAATAGCCACACACTAAGAAGATTAGATTAAATCAGGCTTTCATTTTTCCCACCACTGATATCATTTATGTCATGCATGGCCTTTGAGTAGCAAAAGATCAGAGTCTGAATCCTGATTTTTTTTTTCTTTTTGAGACAGAGTTTCACTTTGTCACCCTTGGTAGAGTGCCATAGCATCATAGCTCACAGCAACTTCTAACTCCTGGGCTTAAGTGATTCTCTTGCCTCAGCCTCCCAAGTAGCTGGGACTACAGGTGCCTGCCACAATGCCTGGCTATTTTTAGAGACAAGGTCTCGAGGTCTCACTCTGGCTCAGGTTGGTCACTACCTCAGGCAATCCACCCACCTCGGCCTCCGAAGGGCTGGGATTACAGGCGTGAGGTACCACACCCAGCCAGTAACCTCAAATTCTTGAATTTGAATGATCCTCCTGCCTCAGCCTTTGCAAGTAGCTGGTACCACAGGTGTCCCTCACAATGCCCAGCTAGTTTTTCTAGTTTTCAGCCTTCCCAGCACTTGGGAGGCTGGGGCGGGTAGATTGCCTGAGCTCACAGGTTCGAGACCAGCCTGAGCCAGAGCAAGACCTTGTCTCTAAAAAATAGAGACCTGAGCATGCATGTAGACCAGCTGATGTCTGCGCTGTGCTTCTTTTTTTAGATTGATCAGATCTTTTTTTTTTTGAGACAGAGCCTCAAGCTATTCCTCTGGGTAGAGTGTCATGGCATCACAGCTCACTGCAACCTCAAACTTCTGGGCTCAAGCGAGTCTCCTGCCTCTGCCTCCCAAGTAGCTGGGACCACAGGCGCCCGCCACAACGCCTGGCTAATTTTTGGTTGCAGCCATCATTGCTGTTTGGCGGCCCCAGGCTGGATTCAAACCCACCACCTTAGGTGTATGTGGCTGGCACCTTAGCCACTTGAGCCACAGGCGCCAAGCCAATTGATCAGATCTTTTTTTTTGAGACAGAGCCTCAAGCTGTCCCCCTGGGTAGAGTGCCGTGGCATTACAGCTCACAGCAACCTCCAACTCCTGGGCTCAAGCAAGTCTCCTGCCTCAGCCTCCCAAGTAGCTGGGACCACAGGCGCCCGCCACAACACCCGGCTATTTTTTGGTTGCAGCCATCATTGTTGTTTGGCGGGCCCGGGCTGGGGATTCGAACCCGCCACCTTAGGTGTATGTGGCTGGCGCCTTAGCCGCTTGAGCCACAGGCGCCGAGCTGGTGTTTTTTTTTTTTTTAAATGACCCCACTTGCTCAAATGAAAACACTGGCAACACAATGGTGGTCCTCAAAAGGTTCTGGAGAGAGTTTAGGTCCTTGAAATCCCAAATACTAGTCTGTTGGGTTGGGGACCAGGGGTCAGGACTGGGGGGTTGTGGAAGATGCTGGGTAGAAAGTGTGAGCACGATCCCCCATCCCAACACGTACCCGAGAGTACATAGCACACAGGTGGGTGTACACACACAAGCATATGTGCACACAAGTGAAGGCAAACACACACGTGCTCACTGTGTGAACACGGACCATGCAAACATGCAAACACACGCACACACAAGCACACACCACGTGCACACATGCACACACAGGCACATACAAACACGCGCACGTGTACGTGCACACCAAGCAAATGCAAACACATGTGTACACAGGTGCGATGTACACAGACACACGTGCACATATCTATGCATGTATGCCTGTGCTCAAGCATGTGCACACAGCAAATGTAATACACACAATGCAAAGTACACGCCAATAAACACACGTATGTGAACGCACACACACACACGTGTGTGCATCTTCTTGAAAGATGAAGTCCCAGAAACATCTAGAATAATTCACATGTCTAGCACCAAAGAAATGGGTGCCTGTCAGTCAGTCTTGCATTTGCAGTGTCAACCGTGGGACTTTGGGGTCAGCCTCTGAGTCCCTTAAGGCAAAGGTCACACAGGCAGCTTTCAATTGAGAAAAGCGTCATGTATTCAAATTTATTTAGATGAATGTTCAGCCACAGTCCCCGGTGGGTTTGTGCACATTCACTTTTAAAAAAATGTTTCCATAAAAGGATTTTTGGTAATCACCTAATTTTAATACAATATTTATATACAAAACTACTTCCTGTACAAGAGAAAATAGAAGCATCAGATTGTACGATTTTAGCAAATAACGAAAACCTATGACTCTTATGGACTCGGATCACAGCCGATGACGGGAATGTCAACATCACGCCAAGGATACGTTCAAGACAAATATATTTGTTTTTTTTCTTCCCACCTTTGATGAAACATTTCTCTTTATGTTTCTCTTGGTGCTTGAGAAATTTCAGATAATTGGTTAGTATAATTGCTGCAAATTTAGGTTGCTCATATCATTTATGAGACTTGTTTTTACAAGCTTTTGGAATGATAACTGTCCAACAGTGACATTCCTGTGAGTAAAAATATAGAGAAGTATTATCAAAATAGAAGCCTTTATTCATAAAAATCTTTGGTAGTAACAGTATTTTAAATTCCTCTCAATAATATTTGGTTAACTAATAACTCCTTCCACCTTTGAGCTACAGAAAAAATAGCCCTCAAATCTACCAAATACTTGATTAAACAAAACCCCAATAAATATTCTAAAGCTTTGAATGACCCCCCCTCCAGCCTTAAGACATCTTAAAACCCTTAAGCCATCTTTAGAGATGTTTCCGAGGTAATCTCTCCCTGCCCATTTTCCCTGTCAACCTGCTTTTATCACACATCAAAGATGAACACCTCTGAGGTCAGCTCCACAGAGTTCACCTCTGAGGTCAGCTCCACCTGCCCCCTTCTCCACACTCCAGGGGCAGGTGTGTGGCTAATAGCAGGGCCTGCAAGGGACATATGCCAAGGGTGCTGTTACATATGGGATCAGGGACATCTGCACCCATCCAGTACTCCAAGAATAAATTGGACACCCCCCACATACCTCATGGGGACAGTGACAGGGTACTTCTCTCTGACCAAGGTGTCTTAGCTTCTGAAATTACCAAGAAAAAGATGATTCAAAGTCATCCGGCTTTTCTGACACAGAGGCAGATGACCCCTTTGGGAATTGATGTCAATGCTGTTATTCCTTCTCAGTTTCTCCATTCTTCCTGAAAAATCGCCCTAGCTTTTGCCCAATGCCGTGGCGTACCATTTTGCACCTATCTTAAGGCAACAGAAGGACTAAGAAAGAAGATTTCTAGGGGCCCCTGTTCACCTTCCACTGCGAAGGAGACTCAAGTCCAAGAACTGTTTCTGCAAAGCACCTGCCTTCACTATATGTAATTATTGCCCAATCACCAGCCATAATTTTGATTCACCTTGAATACTAAAGATAAAAAAAAAAATCCCTGCATAATGGTTTTGTGCAAAAACAGAGGGGAAAAAAAAAACAGAACGAAGGAAGAAAAATATCGTCCTATCAGAAAGTGGTCCTCCATGTTTGCAGAAAACATAGGCGCCACCGGGCCCTGGTGGGGTCAAGAAGCCGCCGGCCCGGGGAGAGGGTGCCTGTTGGTCGGATGCCCGCTGGCCTGCCCAGCCCTACCAGTGGCGGCTACAGGACGCTGCCGTGGTGTGCGTGGCTGGGGGCCGGGGTGCTGCCGAGGCTGTCAGGGCCGGCTCTGGGGCTGTGGTTGTTGCATGGCTCGTCCTTTTTGTGCTCCTTGTCCATCCAGGTGTCCAGCAGCTGGAGCTTGCCCTGCTCCTCCCGCATAAACAGCTCCACCATGAGCACCTTCTCCTTGTGGATCTGCTGGCTGATGTCCTTGGGGATGTCAGGGATGACCCAGTCCACGAAGTCACTCATGAACATGACCAGGTTCTGGAAGAAGAGTTAGCACGTGGGTGGGAAGGAGGACGCCGGCATGGATGCTCCTGACGTCCTCACCTGTCCCCCGCCCTGGGGAGCCCGATCCAGACACTTCCCTGTGCGCTTCAGCTATGTCCTGTGACCTCCCTGAGTTGCGATTTCCCAGAAGGTATAACCAAGACCCTGAACCATCCTGAGGCCCTTGGCTGACTTTTTTGAACCAATGTGAAGTCGGTCATTAGAAAAATTATCTGATTAGTTCTGAATTCCTTGGTCAAGAGGCTTCAGAAGTGATCTAATGAGTGACATGTCACCAAATACAACAAGAAGGATTGAGACTTTGAGGAAAAGAATTAAACTGGAAATGGCACCAATATGGACCAAACATCATCTGTTCCTACCACTCAGCAGACCCCTTCTGCTGCTGGCAAAGCCTCCCAGGGACACCATGAACACTTTCCACCTCAGTGGAGACATTTCTGGTGGATAGGATGTGAGAGAAGTCGGTGTTTATGGAAAAACAAAAATCTTATTGTGTGTCAAACTTCTGTCCAGTGAGCACGGGTGAGTACCCCCGTCTGGGTTAGTGGCCGCCCTCCCATTGTGGATGACACTGGTGTCCACTCAGACTGATCTCCTCTCCCAGCCCCAAGCTGTGGAATTTCTTCCCCATTCTGTCCCCCTCTTCCTGTCTTGGGAAACCCCTGGCTAAGGACCGACAGATCTAGGTAGACAAAGGGGCTATGCAGTCTCCAGGGGGCCCAAGTCTGGGGTGCCATTCATGGTTCAGGACGAGGCTGAAGCTCTCCCTGACCGAGACACTTCTAGGCTCTGCTTCTGGGGAACCCAGCCCCACACACTTTTAGTACCCAAGGCTGGGTGAGGCAGCTGAGCTCAGTGAAGTAGAAGGATTTGCCCGATGCCACACGTTATAAGGGGCAGAGCTGGGACTTGAATCCAGTCCTGGGATTCCAGATTCTGAGCTCTTGGCCTGCTGTCTTCCTTGCTTGGATTTAACTTGGTGCCAGAGGGATGCCCCGGGTGGAACCTCTGCAGTGCTCACATGGCTCCGGGTGCTTCCCCTCGCTGGGACCTTAGATGTCAGCGCACCGGCTGGCTCCCTGATCTGGGGCCCTGCCCCCTGGAGTCCCTCTGGCTTCTAGAGTGGCCCAGTGCCTTCCCCAGGGACTGGGCCAGGTGGGGCGGGTCTCTGGAGGCATCTGAGAACCCACTGCCCTCCTGCAGGGACCCAATTGCTGCACAGAAAGCGTAAGACACTGAGACCAGGACCAAGGCAGGTCTCTCCTTCCTCCCCGTTCCTGTCAATCCAGACACTTCTATTGCATTAAACCCACCCTCCCCGAAGAATCCAAATCCTGCCTGTGTGCACAGGGCCTGGCCTCTGCCTTCCTTTGTTCATGAGGCTCTCCTGGGTCCCGTCATTGCACAGAGCCTCTCGGGGGGAGTCTGCCTTCCTGACCGTGCGCACAGGGGCTCCCCTCGTGCTCCATTTCTCAAACCCTCTAGAAACTAGAGGGACCCACTGCACCTGGAAGACGATGACAAACGCCAGCCGGGCTGCCAGGACGGCCCAGAAGTCCTTGGAGATGTCGTACTTGTGTTCGGACCACGGGGGTTCTCGGTAATCTTTGTACCTGCAGAAGATGGACTGGGAGTCAAGGGCAGGTCTCTGGCAAAACCCAAGGTTCTGGCCAGGGCCAGGCAGCTCCAGAGAAGCAGCAGAGAACCCCAGCCTGGCTCTGAGGCTGCCTCCAGGGAAGCCCCTGGCTCGGCCTGCTCACATAGCCCAGTCGAGGGCAGTGGTTGGGGCTGCACCAGCCTATGCCGGTCTGAGGGGCTTCACATAAAATATAGACACCAGGAAGTGCCCCATAGGCCCAACTATAAGTTCAGAATTGAGTCCTTGGGACTTTCTGGTCTACAAGGGCCCAACTTTTATTATTATTATTTATTTAGTTGTTTTTAGGCAGAGTTTCACTCTGGGTAGAGTACTGATGACTTAGCTCACAGCGACCTCAAACTACTCTTGGGCTCAAGAGATGCTCTTGCCTTAGCCTCCCCAGTAGCTGGGATTATAGGCACCAGAATGCCAGCTACTTTTTCTATTTTTAGTACAGATGGGGTCTCCCTTTGCTCAGGCTGGTCTGGAACTCTTGAGCTCAGATGATCTACCTGGCCTTCCAGAGTACTAAGATTACAGGCATGAGCCACCTTGCCTGGCCAAGGAGGTCCCAAACTTTTAAAAGCAGTGGAACCTTTTTCCCAAAAAGAAATCTCACCTGAAATTCTCATGAGTGCCAGAGAGAGCAGGCCCAGTTGAAGTGGGATGGGAGGGGCTCTCTGAGCTGGAACCTGTCTGATCTCAACCCAACCCCCAGTCTCCACAAAATCCCAGGATGGGTTCCACAGAACACAGTCTGAAACCACTGCAGCAGTCTATCCCTTTTGGGGGAAAATTATTAAAGGAAAAAAACCTACACATCTCATCAAAGAAGGAAAAAAAAAACCCTAAATATTTGATCAAAGTCATGTAAACCATCTATGAAAGATTTACCAAAGTGCATGGCTGAATACACAGTTGGGGTAGGTGTGAGCCCGCCTGGCAGCCGCCTGCCCACTGACCCTTCCAGCTGCCTGCCTTACCTTGGTGTCGCCTTACCTGTAAATAACATGAAAAACCTTTAGTTCTTGAGTTGTCAATTTTAGATGTGGCCTATTGATGTGCTCAGAGAGACAAGCTCACTCACACCTGTCCACATGGTGATCCCTGAACCCACCAGGCCCGCAGGAGTGACAGGAGTCTGCCCATGCTTTAGTTGTCCCTGGCTTCTTCCTCTTTTTACAGAGATGTAGAGATGCCAGGTCTGTGGGGGCAGGGCAAGATCTCCAGCTAGGCCCTCTACCCCCACTGCTCCCTGAATCTGGGCAAGGCCACATATCCACTGGGGCTTGGCTTTAATGGAGATGAAACCCCACCCTACATTGGAAAAATTTCCCAAAGCCGGAGAAAAATCCCATGCCAGGGGCAGGGTTTCCAGGTGCTAAGCTGCAGGTGGACGCCTGCTGGGCACCAGAAGCTGAGTCTGTGACCTGGCTCTGTAGGCACAGCTCAGCCTGGGCTGGACCCACAACCCTGGTACTCAGCCCACATGAACACCACCTTGCTGGGTCCCCCCTGGGCAATCACTTGGCCTCTCTGGGTCATAGTCTGGGCAATCCCTCACTTGTTCATGTTGAAGGCATTTAGTGAGCAGCTACTACATGCCAGACCCCATTCCAGGAGTGAAGATTCAAGAGGCAACACGACATATAGGGCCCTTCACTTGTGGAGCTTTATTTCTTCAGGGAGCTGGATGGGAGTCTGAGTCAGGATGGGAACACAGGCTCCGGTGCCAGCTGCTGTGCCAGGCAAAGGTTGCATAACCTGCTTTCTCATGGGAACAAGCAGCCCCTGTTCTACTGTCAGAAGTTGCATGCCACCTGCTCTTCCTTTTCCCTTATTCTATACTCAAGGCCAGTTGCACTAGAATGCTGGGAAATATATTTGGTCACCTGGAAAACTCGTATGCATCCCTCAAAGCCCACTGGCACTGTGTCCAGACACCCCTGCCCAGTGCCTATACGAATCTCTATCAGAAATGATCTTTCTTTTTTTTTCTTGATGAGCTAGGGCACACAGGGAGGAACAGAATGCCCTCTCTAGAGGTGAATGTGAAGGTTAAGTGTGACAATGCTTGCTTGAGCACAGGAATAAAGGCAGCCAGCTGTGATCACAGCTCTTTGCTCTGCTAATGCCACCTCTGCAAGACCTGCTGCCCTGGGCTAGGCTGGGCTAGGCTAGGAGCTGTTCCTCTGGGAGGTGGCTTAACATGGGCGTGGCTGGCAGGGGTGGGGAGCCCATACACACAAGGTCACAGCCAGTGGTTGGTGGTGGAGGCTAAAGCCTGGAGCTGTGAGTGAAGTGGTGAGACCCACAGTCTTCTGCCTCTGTGGGGATAAAAGTGACAAGAGGCTTGAGAACACAGTCTCTGCCCTGTGCTCTTGGTCTCCTCTCTCAGGCTCAGGCGGTCCTCCCGTGTTGGCCTCCCAAAGTGTAAGGATTATAGGGAGCACCACATCTTGCCTGCCTTCTTTTTTTCTCAATTATCCTTCATCTAAAATTCATTCTTCATCAAACATGTAAATCTTCAGTGTGTTCTTCATGGGGAATGTTTAGAAACCCCTACAGGAGGTTTTGTGCTATGGACTCCGGGAACAGCCGGACTGGAAGCTCAGGAGGTCAGGGTTCTGCAGCCCCGCACCTGGTAGGGGATGTGCAGCTCCTCCCCGAGGTGACCAGGCGCAGGGCTGGAGGGAGTCATCCCGCCTTGGGTGAGCAGAGTTTTTAAAGCTGCAAACCGTGTTGTGCCGTGTGCCTCGTGTTGCCATTTGCCCTGTGGTTGGGGAACCTGGCTTTAGGGTACCCTTCTCTGTCCCCATCTTCATACATGACACTGCACTCTTCCTCTGGCCATTGCAGACACTTGCCCAGCATCTGTCACCCCTTCTTTGAGTCATAGTCTTCTAATTTTCCTTAGGATCCCCCCACTCTGACCATGACCTCATACCCCAGCACATGACTTAGGAGAAGCCAGTGAGAGTCCTCCACCTCTTGGCAACAGTAACAGGCATCTGACCTAAGACAGGCCAGGGATATTCAGTCCTGGGATTTTTGTCAGCTATTGGCAAAGAGAAGGTTTCTTTCCACAGGGGCTGCAGGGCAGAGAGGATGTGAGGCAAGACTTTCTGGGGGTCCTTTCTGTCTGCCAGAAAAAAGTGTTGACATGGGGGAAAACAGAATTGAGAGGCAATGCTAAAGTGGAGCCCGATGGCAAACTAGCTCCTGGATCCAGCCATGCCTGAAGCTATGATGGACTTCTTAGTTATAGGAACTAGCAAATCTGGGGGAGATGCCTTCTGCCAGGCATCTTAAAAAAGAAATCTTTTTTTTTTCTTTTTAAGACAGAGTCTTACTATGTCACAGTTGGTAGAGTACCGTAGCATCACAGCTCACAGCAACCTCAAACTCTTGGGCTTAAGCGATTCTCTTGCCTCAGCCTCCCAAGTAGCTGGAACTACAGGCACCTGCCACAATGCCTGGCTATTTTTTGGTTTTAGTTCTCATTGCTGTTTGGCAGGCTCGGGCTGGATTCAAACCCACCAGCTCTGATATATGTGTCCTAGCCACTGAGCTATAGGCGCCAAGCCAATAAATCATTTTTTTTTTTTTGTAGAGACAGAGTCTCACTTTATTGCCCTCGGTACAGTGCCGTGGCGTCACACAACTCACAGCGACCTCTAATTCCCAGGCTTAGGCAATTCTCTTGCCTCAGCCTCCTGAGTAGCTGGGACTATAGGCACCCGCCACAATGCCTGGCTATTTTTTGTTGCAATTTGGCCAGGGGCCAGGTTTGAACTCGCCACCCTTACTCACTAAACCACAGGCACTGCCCAAATTTTAATTTTTTTTTTTTTTGCAGTTTTGGCCGGGGCTGGGCTTGAACCCACCACCCCCAGTATATGGGGCCAGTGTCCTACTCCTTGAGCCACAGGCCATCAGCCACAGGCACCGCCATCCAAGAAATCTTTTTTAAGGCAAGTTTGAGTTGTTCTGTGACTTGTCCCTGACTTGAGCCCAGCTGAAACCCAAGATTCCCAGGAAACCCAACAAATGCGGCTCTCCAAAGACACGAGCTGAGAGTGGTACCTGCAGATCTGCACCTCGTAGCCCAGGTCCAGGGGGTCGTTGGGGGCTGTACCGCTCTGGAAGTCGCTGACGTTGAAGGAGGACAGGGTGTGGTTGACGAAGCCGTGCATGGTCCCGTCCTGGCTGTACATGTACAGGTACACCAGACGCGGGATGAAGTCGGATGTGAAGGAGATCACAAAGGCCTGGGCGGGGACAGTGGGGTGAGCGTGGACCCCCAGGCTGGGAGGGGGAGAGGCTGGCTACCACAGGGAGTGACCCATCCATAGCCCCACTGTGCAGGAGACACTGCCCCTCTAGCGAATGAATGAAAGTCCAGGCTCTGGCCAGCCCCTCTAGCAGCCTGAGGGGAGGGCCTGGGGCTGGGAACAGCATGCTCTTGAGAGAAAGGCACAGGGTGGACGCCGGCTTCTTTTGCTAGCTGTGCGGCCTTGGGCAAACCATCTAACCTCTCTGTGCAGCTGTTTCCTTCTTGTCAGACAGCACTAACACCACCTGTCCTGTGTACAGGCTATATCTTCTGGGCTTGTTGAAGAAGAGAACAAGGCAGGCAAGGGAAGTATCTTGTAAACCGTAAAATACCCCCAAGCTCATTCTATTATGGAGCTGGCTCTGGGGCAGCATGGTCGGATCCCTGCAAGAGCCCAGACCTGAAGCCATGGACGCCTCGCACATGGCTGTGTGGCCTTAGGTAAGTTGACTGGCCTCTCTGTGCCCCGGGTGTCTCACTGGTAAGACGGGGCTACAGCAGTCCTTGCCTCCAAGGGCTATGTGCAGACTAGTGGGCTGATGTGTGGAAAGAGCTTAGAAGGGCCTAGAAAGTTCTAGATTATTGTGGTTGCTGTTTTTGTCCTCAGGAGAGACATCCAGCGTATCATGGCGCCCCCTTGCTCCAGATAGGCTATACCCCCGTGTTCCCAGTGCCCCCTGGCTCAGGGCCTGCGCTCACCCCCTCAGTGTGTACAGTGTGCCCTCAGTCTCCCTGTAGTCCGTGGGAGGGGCGCTGGCAGAAGGGGCTGTCAGCCAGGAAATGGCAGTGTCCCAGGGCTTTGAGGGGCCTCTTCCCCTGCGCTGAGATAGGAGAGGCTAGGGTTGGGGGTGCACACTGTGGGGCATGGAGGCGAGCCCCACCCACCGGGGGAGGAGGCCTGGGGGCCGGGAAAGCCTGCCCCCAGCAGAGCTGTGGGGGTGACGGGGCGGGGTGGGTGGGGGGCTCCTCCTCTTCTCACCATGTTTCCTTGTTTCCCTGACCTTCTTTAAAGAGCGAATTTCATCTAAAGCTGAACAATTTGTCTTTTTTTTTTTTTAGACAGTCTCACTCTGTGCCCTGGGTAGAGTGCTGTAGCATCATACCTCACAGCCACCCCAGACTCCTGGGCTCAAGAGAACCTCCTGCCTCAGCCTTCCAAGTACCTGGGACTGCAGGCACCTGCTACACGTCTGGCTATTTTTGTATTTTTAATAGAGATGGAGTCTCGAACTCCTGAGCTCAGGCAATCCACCTCAGCCTCCCAGAGTTCTGGGATTATAGGTGTGAGCCGCCACACCTGGCTAACAGTGGAAAATCATCTTAAAAAAAGAGAGCAGAAAGATCAGCCATGAGGAATCTCTGTCTCTCTCCCTCCCTCCCCCTCCCTGTCTCTGTCTCCTGTTTATTCTTAGGACTCTGGGGAGGGTGTGTTCAAGGTAGGCACGGTGAAGTTTGCTCAAAGCTTCAACAAAAAGACGTAGCTATCCCTACCCAGGGTGTCCCCACCTTCCACGCTCAAGGGACACTTATGAACAGCAGTCCCACCAGCCCGCCACATCGTGCTTGGAGGTGGAAGACCCAGGCCCAGCTCCCCCAGAAGGGGCAGCCAGCTGCCCGGAAGCTGAGCCAGGACCTCTGTTTTCCCAGGTCCCTGAAGTCACTTACGTTGATAATGACAGCAAGCTTCCCAACGCCTCTGAGAATATTGTACCAGATTCCTGGGGGAAGAAGAAACCGGTTTAAAGACCCGTCTTCGAGTAGACTCTCAGCAATTCTGGCGACCAGGCAGCAGCCTGAGCCAGTGCCAGCCCTGCAGGGGCAGGTTTGTTCTTTTCCACAGTAGTCAGGGACTCGTGGCAATGAGGAACCATCTGTGGGGTCCTGGGGGAGCCAGGACAATGCCAGGGTGCTGGCTTATACCAGCTCATCAGCTGTTTGTGAACAAATTGGCGCTTCTAAAAGAGGTGCTTTAAAGCAGCTGGTCCCTGAGTGGTTCTGAACAATCCCCATGAACCTGTTAATACTGTTAATTGGCTTAGATCAAGCTGTTTAGAATTTCTAGAGAGACAAAGATTTGACTCTAGCACTGCAAACCTGAGCTCAGGGCCAGGCCGGACGTGGCACTGCAGGGGAAGGAGGGTGGCCGGGAGCACACCCTGGGTGTGTTTATGTGGTATCACTGTGTAAACCGTTGCCCCTGTGGACCCCTCCTTGCTTCCCACACCCCGAGGAACAGGCTTGCACCACATCACAGATGAACAAGAGGATCTGGACACAGTGCTGCAGGCTGCGTGGGCAATTTGTTGGGTTTGCCTACTACTTAATAAACGTGCACTGAGGTTTAATAACCGGGGTGATGTATTTTAGAAATCTTGACTCAATGCTTCCATAAGATCCTCAGCTCTGATCCATGATGAGCATGTCTCCATGGCAACAGCGGCTGTGGCCTATGGTGGCGCCCTCTGCAGGATGGGCTGCTCTGTCCGTCCTCTGCAATCAGGGACTCCCTGCTGTCTCCCATCACTGGCCACTGGGCCTGTCCTGCTGGCTTAGGCCTTTGTTTTAAGAGTAGAGACATGCTCATCCAAACTCAGATCCTCACTAAAGTGGGGGACAAAAAATTCAGAGAGGGCTGAAGGGTTCAAGAAACAGGGGGATGGGCTCATTGCCCATGGGAGGGGAGCGCACTGCTGGGGCTTCCTGTCCTCACATTCATGCAGCCCACCTGGCCCTTTGGGCTCTACGTTTGAGACCTCTGACTTAAGGTGCTGGGGGTGTAGGTGGGCCCTGGGTGGGCGTGAAGTCTCTGGACATTGGGGTCCTGAGGGAGGGGTGCCTGGACTCAGCCCCATGGAAAGGCAGGACTCAGCAGGCCAGATGGACCATCAGGGAGGGCCTTCACCTGCTTCTGCAGCCCTGATGCACCTGTGCTGACAGGTCCTGCCACGCCTCCACGTCCCGGCAGGTGGTGGGGATGGGTTTAAGAAGACACAAAGCCTGGACCCTATCCCCAGCCCACCAAACTGTCCTCTCTTGGGGTGAGGTTGGGAGCCCCAAGTTATTCTGACTCACACTCCCTGGTGAGACCCACTCTTCCAAGGAGCTCTAATAAAATGGGAGAACATTCTTTCAGAAAACTCTTCGGGCTCCTTTTATGAAAATCCCTTAATAGGGTAACTGCCTCATTTTTTTTTTGTTTTTTCACTTGGCTGCTTCTTCAAGGCATTCTTCTCATTCTAGGGGACTCTAATCCCCATTTCCAAGAACACAACAGGGAGGTATTTGGGAAAAGGCAGGTGCTGAGAGCAGCCACAGGCTCTGAGGAGGGAGGGAGAGAGCAGGAAGTGGAGGCTCAGGGCTGGGGGGCTGAGTCCAAGCTGTGACTCCATGCACCTCCCTTGGTGGCCACAGCAGGGGGACCAGGGGCCCTGTGCTCTGTGGTACAGCTGCCTGCAGCCACCCAGGGCGCAGGTCCCAGGGGCCACTGGGGCACACTGTCCCCTCGGGCACTCGCCCGGAGGCCCTGCACGGATCACAGGAGGAAGACAAAGGCCTCTTCAAGGAAAGGTTACGGTTAAGGAGCCCATAAACTCCTGTGTGAAAGGCTCCGATTATGCCCCCCCACCGGGCAGGAACCAGGAAGTGAGCAGCTGATCCGTGAGAATGGAGTGAAAAACAAGGGGCAAAGAGTGCAGTGTCCGCCCTGCTGTGCTGGGAAGCCCACGCCGCTGTGGGCCTGTGGGAAGCTGGGCCGCCATGCCGCTCCTTCACCACGGTGGGTTGGCCACCATGTGGGGACCGCCAGAGCTCCTCCAAGCAAAGGATGACAAAGCAAGCACTGGCCTCCTGGGAGACTGCAGGGGTGGGAGTGGGCGAGGGGTCCGGCCTCACTCCTCTCTTCCTGCCACGAGGCAGACAGCCTGGAATGTTTAAGGAATGTCCAGGAAGCCCCTGGCAAGCTATCCCAGCCCTGCCAGGGCCTTTGGCGTGAAATGTGAGGTTTTCCCATCTGTGTAGCAGCCCTGTGGGTCCCACTCCGCTCTCGGCTCTGTTAACCACCGGGGCCTCAGCCTGCCCCCTGCAAAGTGGGACTGAAGATTTGCTCCCGCTTCCACCTGAGGTCCCTTGGAGGACCCAACAGGCTGACAGTCCAGGAAAAGGGACGGCTCTCTGGGGTTGGTCTTCAAAGCAGCCATATTTCTGTGAGTGGCGAGGGTGCCATCTCCCCTTGCTCCTGGGAGGAGATTTGCAAATATGGCTTGAGGTCCAAGTTCAGCCCATAGCCTGCTTTCTTCCTGGCCTACCAGCTGAAAATGACTTTTTATGTTTTATGTGGGAAGTAAAAAATATATGAAAGATTTAGCCTTTTGGTGAGACACAATGCCTGAGACTTGAGGGCATCACCTGTTGGTCCACAAAGCCTAAAATGTCTACTCTAGGGCCCTGTACAGAACACGGGTGCTGCCCTCCGACCTCGGGCACCAGCGAATCAATGCTTTAGGCTGGCATTTGTGAAGCCAGTCCCAACCCGTGGCCACTGCTCTCCCAGTGGGAGGAGTAAGGGAAGGGGCTCACCTGTGGCTGTGGGTGCCGGGGACACTGGTGGTTAGGAAGGACTTTGGAGGGTCAGGAGCTCTTGAAACTTTCTATATTTGTAACCAAAATCTTACAAGACCATTGAATACAAAGAATGTCTGTTGAGTTTTCATTATCTGGGTCACCTAGTAAGAGGTGACACAGGGAGGCAGAAGTGTCCAAACAGAGAGCAACGATCTCTATTATACACATTCCTGGCTGGGACGGCCCTGCTGTCCTATGGAGCACTCACGTTCCATGCCCTGCTATACCATAGTCGTGAGGCTGCACGGAGAGCCAGAGGGAGCTGCAGATATTCAATGATGTTTGACCTGTGAACATGGCCAGAGTCAAGTTATCTCGGACTTGGATGGATTGGCGGATCTGGTCACCAGTGGTGGATGGTGGCCTTGCCAAGGCGCTTCTAACCAAGGCAGAGCCACTAACAACGTACGGACAGAACACGATGGTCTGAGGGCTGTTTCCAATAGAACTCCCCAACTAGCTGGGACTAGAGAAGCCCCTGGGAGGACACTGGAGCTTCCACATCTTTTGCAAGATCATGTTTGGCTGCCAAAGCCCAACCCAAAGACACCCCAGCACACAGTATGTAATCATCATTTCAGCAAAACCACAGCTAACCATCCCTAACACATAATTCAATCTTGTTTTGTTCCAAGAATTAGTACAAAGGTGCTATTCTAAAACTGAGTTAAAATGAGATAAAGATAATGTATTTTTGCAATTTTATTTTCTCCCTGAAAAATTGGATCTCGCTTTAAGATAAGAAGGTCTTGTCCTTGGTGGTGAGGGCTGGGCCCTGGAGCTCTGCCAACTGGGTATCCCCATACGTTACTCCTCCCAGAGGGACAGTCACCCTGTCTCTGCTTAAATGCCCTGGTGACAGGGAGCTCTCTACCCCACAGGCACATCTGCTCCATTTCAGACACTTCTGACTATTACAAAGTTATTCTTCACACTGGTCATAAAGGTGCCCTCCCCTCACATGGGTGAGGTGCGCCTTAGGCTTGGGGCTAAAAAGCATGAGTTTCACCCTGTCCTTGACCCCAGGGGCAAGTCATGCTGTGACTCAGACAGGAGGACGATCTTTCTTCTTTTTCTTGTCCTTTACCGTACATGACGCAGGAAGGGTGCTTGCCCTTACTGTTACTTTCCCAATGGTCCAGCACTGCACACACAGAGCCACACAGCAAGGAGTGTGCACTGTTGGGCGCCATCAGAGAGGAAATGTGTCTCCTGGGCCTCCTAAAGCCGCAGATTGACATTCAGATACGCCAGACTCACTCTTCCCAACTTCTCTGTGGGGTGGGGTGAGCAAGGCCAAGGTCTGGCATCACCCACCCTGGGCTCCATCCAGAAAGGGCACACCTGTCCGGCCATGGCTCTAGCTTCTGGAGTGTAGCAACCTGCACCCTAAACCCTTCACAAACTCAGAATCTGGTCCCACTGGCCCCCTGGGGTCAGGTCACTCACCGATGTCTTTGGCTCTGACGGCCACTGGCCTCCGGAGCTCGGTGACGAACTTTTTGGCATCTAGGCGGATCTCAATGATGTTGTTCAGCAGTGCAAACAGTGGTGCCAGGGGGAAGGATGCGACAAACAGGGTGACAAAGCCAAACTGGATGACTGTGGAGAGAGCCCAGGTGCCGGTCAGCAACACCTGGCATCCTCAGACCGTAAGGCTGGGGTCCCCACCGCCCTGCACACCAAGTTCAACTCGATATCCTCTGGGCCTGCTGCTCTGCCACCGTCAAGCCCACCCATGTGGACTCCTGCGGGTGCCTAAGAGGGGTCTGAGGGTGGACCCACTGTGTCCCCCAGGTGACCTGCAGGCCAGGAGGAAGCAGAAGGGAGAAGTCCGGATTTTACACTGAATCTCAGGGTTTGACTCTAAATAATGGGAATGTTCACTTATCATATGTCTAATCCTAAAAAAAAATCATCACTAACAAGAATAAAGGCCCTTGAGAGCTGGATGGCCCAGCCTGTGGTCATCCCCATGCCTGGGCTGGGAAGAGACATGGGTGTGGCCCTATTGTGTCCCTAGCCACAGCTTCCTGGGGCCTGGGGGCCTCCTTGCATCGCTGCATCAACAAGCGTCCCAAACCTCCCCTTCCGCCAGACCTCTGGGTGGGAACCCTCAGCAGGACGCCTCGTCCCTCTGCCTCAGGCCCTGGCTCCTGTAGCCCACTTTGGACTTTCTTTGGCCTCAGCTAGCCCAGGGCTGGGCTCAGAGAAGGTCAGGAAAAGGTTGTTGAACGGAACTGAGTTGGGGAAGCTGGTTCAGGAACTGCACACAAGACCCAGCCCAGGGTGCTCTGTGCCAGGTGGTAAACAAGGAAGTGGGCAGAATGTCACCTGAGCCTGGCGGCTGAGTGTGGCCATTGTCAGCCCGTGGGCGGGTGGCTGGGGAGAGCGCCCTTCCAGTTCTTCTCCAGGCCCTGTGTCTCGGTGGGCCTCTCCCTTGCCTGGCCTGTGGGCTCAGTGGGAGGTCTCTAGGCACTAGCCCTGTTTGAAGTCTGCAGGTCTTGCAGAAGCCGGGCCAACTGGGTCGAGCCTTGGGCTGGGGCTGAGGTCCTAGGCTGGAGGCCACTTGCAGGGTGGGTTTCCCCACTTCCAAGTGGTATGGCCTCTGGCACTAATGGGATGAGGGGGGAGCAGAGGGTAAACTAGAAATGCCATAGGGGCTGGGGGTGGAACATTCCCAGCCAGGCCTTTTCTTTCAATCTGTGCACATCTGTGTGCTCCGCGTGGCCAGCCTGGGCCTTCCCTCAAGGAAGAGATGGGCAGCCCCTGGAAGGGGAGAAAGCTGGGGCGAAGAGGTGTGCCCTGGGGGCCGCTCCCCATGTATGTGGTGGGAGGAGCCTGTTCTGGGAATCCCCTTTCTCCAAACCTGCAAGGATACAGAATGACCTCCAGCTGCTAGGAAAATAAATCTGGGGAAGGGACCTCCAGGCTTTTGGCCAATCACAGACTGTGCTATTTTCCTGGTATTTCTCCCCGCATTTTCCCACAAAAGGCACGACCTTGCAGGTAGGGGAGTCCCATGCCCAGACCCCTTCCTGCTCACTGCTTCCCATGCTGGGTCTACTAGCTGAGAAGGAGCAGCCCATCAGACAGGACAGCTGCCCCTGCCTCTGCTCCAGCTTAGATTTTAGTCCAGGACAAAGCAGAGACACTTAGGAGTGCCCTCCCTCTGAGTCAGTGGCACTGATGGAGTGAACGCCTCCTGCACAGTCAACTGGGCAGTGGGAGTGACTGTTTGGACCCATCAGGCCAACCGAAAGCACTGCTTGTGGTGTAAACAGAACCTCTCACCACCCCTGAGGCCAGCCGTGCAGTGCAGCCCTCAGCTGTGCTCACTTCCAGGCATTTGTTAAAAACGCAGAGTGCCAGGCCTCACCCAGCACAGACAGGGACGGGCCCAGGAAACTAGCATTCTGAGAAGCTGGCTATGATGGCCAGGGTGCTGCACTCTGGGTGCCCCTCTGTGTGAATCCTCTGGACGGCCTTCACTCACCCACTCAGTCAGCAGGCACAGATTGAGCGCCCACTGTCTACCCAGACTTGCTGTAGGTGTGGGGTCTGGGACAGAAGAGCAAGGAGGAAAGCGCCCACCTTCACAGACTTGGATCCTGACAGGGAAGGATGGGCACAAAGGCTCCCCCAGGACTGAGGGTGTTGGTGGTGATCTGAGACTCCAGGTGGGGGGAGGGGCAGGGGTAGGGCTGTGTAGGGGAGGGGCTTTCATCTTTACAGGTGGTCAGGGAAGACCCTCTGTTGGGGGACATTCTGAGTAAAGCCCAAGGGGGAGATAGTGAGTACAGGTCTTCAGGGGAGAGCATGCCGGCAGGGCCGGGCCCTGGGGGCAGACCCGAGCTCTGTGAGTCTGGGGAACAGCAAGGAGGCCAGTGTGGCCAGAGTGGAGGGAGGCAGGAGGGAGAGGTAGGAAGTGGACAGGGTCGGGGAGACTCCAGGTGGCAGTGCATGCCCCATCGGGCCTTCTCCCAACTCTCCTCACCCCAGCCCTGAGAGGCACGTGTCAGCTCTCAGAATCCTCCAGTCCAGAAACACGACAGGGAGGCCACAAGCCTGAGGCCTGGGTCTCTGCGGAGAACCTGCTCTGTGCTGGTGGCCAGCACCAGCCCACAGGGGAGTAAGCCCTGGCTGCTGACACTCTGCAGCTACTGCAGGAAGGTGAGATGAGCGATGGGCCCAAGGAGGGTCCCTGACAGGCTCTGGGGTTCAGAGGGGGCACCCTGGATTGCTAGGGTCCCAGAGCAAGGCAGGGTCTTGCAGCTCAGAAGGGCCAGCCCTCTAGCTGGCAGGAGGGCACTGAGGGAGAAAGAAGAGCTGCTTGGCCTGTGCTGTGTCCAGCCGGGCTGACCGGGATGTGCCTAGGGAACATGACCAGGGCCCTTTGGAGGACTGGCACAGCCCCGGGGAGCACCTCTCTCCTCTGTGCCTCTCCGCTGCTGGGCACTGCTTGGTCAGGGCGTCCCCCCTTGCACAGGTGGTGCACTGGCCCATTTCTCTTCTGAAGCCACCCGCCTGCCCAGCTGCGCCTGCCCCGCCCGGGGGCACACTCACTCATCTCCATGTACTCGGGCGTGAGGCCGGCGAAGGGCTCCAGGTTGTAGTCCACCTCATGCCGCTGCCGCCTCTTCACGTGCTCCTCATGCTCGGGGGGGCTCTGCCGCTTCAGCTTCATGTGACGGATGAACTTCTTCATTTTCCTGGGGACACGCCATCACTCAGGTTTGTGGGAGGTGGGTTTGGGGCCGTGCCTGCCATCTCTAAGTTGCATCTCTGCCTTGTCTGAAATCATTTCTCTATCACTTGCTTCCTCTGCCCTTTACCCAAAAGTCAGGGGCCGAGCAGCAAGCCTTTGCTATATAAGGAAGGGCAAAGGCTGCTGAAGACTGCAGGAGGGCCTGATAGCCATCAGGGCCACGAACATGGGGCCTGGCCTTGTCCCAGTGGGGGCTTGAAGGAGGGACACAGGTCAAGGTGCCTGATTCCTGAGAGCCGGTTGCCTCTGGGGAGGTGAGAATGGGGCAGGGATTTCCAAAAGGCACAAGGTGAGGGAGCCACGCTCTTGACTGTTCATCTGTCAACTCTGGGGAGCCAGCAGGTGGGTTGGGGGTACCTGTTGGTACACCACATCCTTAGACAGCTTGGAGAGAAGGGAGTCAGCCCAGCATCCTCTCTATCCAATGGGGTGCTGCCCCATCTCCCTTCTGTGCTCACCCCTTTCCTGAGCGGGGCCCTGCATTGCCTGCCCAGCCATGGCCACTACTCACGGGATGCCGATCTCAAACAGGTTGTTCTGGATCAGCTGCTTCCCCAGCATGATGATGCTGAGCTGGATGCAGAGCTCCATCAGGCAGCCCCCCGGGGCACACTGTGAGACGGAGAGTGGGTGTCAGCTCGGGGACACAGGGAGCAGCAACCACACCCTGTGGGGCGGGAGGTCCACCCTCACATTGTGGGCCCACTGTCCTAGTTCTGGGGATCTGTGAATGTGATCGTATTTGGAAAAAGGGTCTTTGCGGATGTAACCAAGTCTGAGTGAGGCCACAATGGAGCAGGGTGAGGGCCTTGATCCAAAGACTGGTGTCCTCGCAAGAAGAGGAAACACACGGCACAGGTGGAAGAAGCCGTGTGGAGACTGGAGCAACACCTACAGGAATGGCAAGGTTTCCAGACACCACCAGGAGACGGGAGGCGGGAAGGGTCGGAGGGCACAGCCCTGCAGACACCTTGGTTCTGGACTCTGACCTCCAGCACTGTGCGATAGTGAGTCCCTGTTGTTTCCAGGTAGGAAAGTCCAGGGGTTATACACGCAGCCCCCACCAGGCTGTTAGGCTGGAACTGAGCATGGTAGAGGGGAGCATGCCTGAGAGCAGATCGTGGGGCTCCCCTTCCTCCCCCAGGGCCAGTGCCCTGTCCCACACTGTGGCTGCCCAGGCACAGGCCCTGCAGGCGGCAAGCCACTTGGGAGGCAGCTGTCACCCCTCCGAGGCCTAATGCCTGTGCCCTCAGCAGGCTCGTACCCCCTAGGCCAGGGACTGAGCAGGCAGGTGATGGTCAGACACCTTCATAGGCAAGAAGCTTAACTTGTCCAAGCAAAGGAAACACGAGGGGCGCTCAGTGACTCCCAGGGCACAGTGAACCCTCCCAAACAAAACTTTATAGACATTTACTGAACAATTTGTCTCGGAGAGTCCTCTTTTTGTGAAAAGCAATTATGTCCTTTTTTTTCTATCCTACGAATGCATCTCCCCAACTTCTCTAACCATGGATGAGTTTGACAAGGTATCATCTCCATCCCGTGAAAAGTGAAGGGATGGTACTTTCTGAGCTTTCTGGAAACCCCATGACTGTGGGCGAGGCCGGTATCTCAGACCGCTGATTCCTGCTTTGGGGTGGGGGAACCTTTCAGCTGCCCCCAGGTGGCTAGATCAACCCGTGACTGACATCCACTCCAACCCTCTCCTCCTTGTTTCCTAAGGGGTTCAGGACACGCTGGCCTTATCATTTTTTCTGATAAGTGGGGTTACTCTGTGAGTGGGAAATGCTAATTGGTTACTCGGAGACTCAGACCAGTGATGGGCGCTGAAGTCCCAGTGTGGTCTGACAGAGCCACTGCTCGTGGCACAAACACAGTGGACGAGTCCACAGCCCATGACTCAGCCACTGGGCCAGAACCTGGAGGTAGAAGCCAAACGTTATCAGCCTTGCGTTTGCGGGTAGAGGGGCGGGCCTTTCAGTAAAAATATGTCACTTAGTTCAATTCTGTCCTCCTTCATTTATCTTTTTTTTTTTTTTTTTTTTGAGACAGAGCCTCAAGCTGTCCCCCTGGGTAGAGTGCCGTGGCATTACAGCTCACAGCAACCTCCAACTCCTGGGCTCAAGCAAGTCTCTTGCCTCCGCCTCCCAAGTAGCTGGGACC
>CAUYTI010162228.1:0-14043 GCA_963575145.1 Galago senegalensis | reverse complement strand
GTGCTTAGGGCATCTGGGGTATGTGTACCTAGTCGTAGCTGCATGCGTAAACATATGGAACAAGGAAAAAAAAACCATCCAGCATGGAAAGAAATACATAGTAACTTAAAGGAAAACAGGCCTGTTTCTGTGGATGTGCTCCAAATGCTACCTGTGAGGAAGCTTGAAGTATTTATGTTCCTCAGGCCTTGTATCCCCACCCACGTGCCAGTCGTCCCCCTCCTTCCTTATCACCTAGGCAGAGGTGATGTTGCGTCCAGTGGAGCAAATGGGAGGGGAGCAGGCTGCCCAGTGAGGTCTCAGTGGGATGCAGACTTAACACGTGTTCCTGGCTCTTAACTCCTCCTTTAGGAATTTTTGGAGTTTGTGCAGGTTTAAAACACACAAAATGATGTGGATGGTTTCAATGAATTTTCTATGTGTATTGAGAACAAGGTGACTCGCATAAACTCTTTTCCTTTTTTATTTCAAATGTGTAGGCCTTCAGTAAATGGATGAGCGATGCCAATTTTTTAGATTAGTACAAGTATTGAATGCCCCTCCCCGCCAAGACACTGAGTCTGTGGGACCACATTTAGAGTCAATGTACTTCGCCGACTACATGTCTGTAGTCTCAGCTGATGGAGGCTACAAGTGCGCCATGAACTTGCCTGCGAATACACACTGCACTCTACATGAGGCAACACAGCAACACTCCCATCTCTTTGAAAAACAAAAGAAAACAACACATTTCGGTAGTGACTGCTACATGGGTTTGGGCTTCCATTTGGGGCTGATGAAACTGCTCTGTAACTAGATAGTGGGATGGCTGCACAGTACTGTGCATGCACTGAATTTCACAGTTATACAGGCTGAAACAGTAAATTTTATGTTACATGGAGCTCACAATTCAAAGATAAATAAGTTGACACCATTTTTTTTAAAAAAGCAAGCCATATAGAGTAACTCTCAGACTAACGCTTTAATTCTCAAACCATCATCTTAAAATTCCTCCAATTAACGTGGAGTAACCAGACCGACCCAACAAATAAACAAACCTGTGGCCGCTTGTCCTGGCATGAGGTTTCCTAAATCCAGGTGCACAAAAGGGGAAAATGTAGTTGCAAATTAAGATAGAACCACCACCACCCCTAACATGATGTGGTCTCTTTCCTCTGACACTGCTGGCTCAAGGATGGGGAAGGCACCTGTGCAAGTACTCCCTGCACAAAGGTTCTCCCCAATATGCAGTGTGGTGTGACAAGGACCTGCTCCACAATGCTGGGCTGCCCTAAACCCCCATGCTTGACTTTAGCTGTGTCACCAATCCAGCCGCTAGGCTTCATAATTTACCTAGCAGAGCAGTTCCAAAGGGAAAACTGCGATTGCCCCTCCAGCTAATTGAAGTCCAGGGAAGGTAAATATCTGCTCTCACACAACAAATGAGGGCCTGCAAGAAAAATCTCTGTAACTTACTCTGAAATCTCATGATAAGCTTGCCTTGTAAATGAAAAAAATCAGTCTTCACATTAAACTCTTTACACCTTTCAGGGAAAACACCCAGGAAGACGACCCTGAGATTCATTTAGCTTGTTTATAATTTTATGTTAAAACAAATTTTTCTGTAAAGAGTTCCGTGTCACATTTTTGTGGCTGGTGCTGTATTTAGAATGTACTCTCTCCCGCCCCTTCTCCAGCTCCAGCAGACAGGGGTGGAAATGGCTGAAATGAGGCAGAGAAGGGGGACACTGCCAGCACCCACAGCTGCTGAGGGCCATTTCAGCTCCAGTCTCCAGAGCTGCCCAGAACACCATACTCATGGGGTCACAAACTTGAGGAGTGACAATCAAAGGTAATTCATCTTAACTTCCTCACCAGGCTTACATCTGATTCTGAAAAACAAGTCCACGCTATCAAATTTATTTATTTATCTATTTATTTTTTGAGACAGAGTCTCAAGCTGTCCCCCTGGGTAGAGTGCCATGGCATCACAGCTCACAGCAACCTCCAACTCCTGGGCTCAAGTGAATCTCCTGCCTCCGCCTCCCCAGTAGCTGGGACCACAGGGGTCCACCAGAATACCTGGCTGTTTTTTGGTTGCAGCCGTCATTGTTGTTTGGTGGGCCCAGGCTGGTTTCAAACCCTCCAGCTTGGGTGTATGTGGCTGGTGCCTTAGCCACTTGAGCCACAGGTGCTGAGCCGCTGGAGCCACAGGTGCCAAGCCTACCAAATTTATTTTGAGACATTTATATCTGCTTGATTCTAAATGCTATGCTGGTGCAGAGAGACAAGTAAAGCCATTTCACTTGGTATTGCATAAACTAGAATCTGAAATAAAATTTCTGCACACAGTATACCAACATGGAATAATGATTTTTAGTTTTGAAAGGCTAATCAGGGGATACAGTGGGAGGGGAGAAAGAACAAAGAAATCTGTAACTGCCCATGATCAATCAGGTATAAACACCACTGCACTCTGTCTAGCCCAACAAAGAATGATTATTCACCACAATCAAGAAGGACTGACTCAAAGAAAGTTAGGCTGGTGCCCACACACCATCAGCCATCAATCCCTTTACTCACATGTCCCCTCTCCCATGCTTCTAACTATATGCCCATCCACCTATCCACCCATCTTCCCACCCTTCCTTCTATCCAACAGTCCACATGCTTATCCATGCACCCATACAATTATCTACCTACTCTTCCAACCATCCGTCCATCTATCCATCCACACACCCATGCCAAAAGCCACACACCAGCCATCCATCCATCCATCCACCCATGCAACTATCCACATATCCTTCCATCCATTCACATACCCATATCAGTAGTCATCTACCCTCCCATCCATGCAACTAACCATACACTCTTCCATCCATCTATCCTTCCATCCATGCAACTATCCACATACCCTTCCACCTACCCATCCATCCATTCACATGCCCATGCCACCAGCCATGTACCCTTCCACCCAGCCATTCAGCCACCCTCCCACCCATGCAACTAACCATGTACCCTCCCATCCTTCCAATCATTCATGCAACTGTCCATGCAATGATCCACATACCCTTACATACATCCATCCACCTATACAACTATCCATGTACCTTTCCATTTATCCATCCATGCAACTATCCACATACCCTCCTACCTACCTACCACCCATCCATCCACATACCCATGCAATTGTCTATGTACCCTTCCATCCATCCATGTACCATTCCAACCAACCATCCATTCATGCACTCATGCAACTATCCACGTGTCTTTCTATTCAACCATTCATCATATACACACCCATGTAACTATCCAGGTACCCTTCCATCCATCCATCCATTCATGCACACACACAACTATCCACTATCTTTCCCTGCAACCATCCATCTATCTACACACCCAACTCTCCACATACCCTTCTTTCCATATGTCCATCCCCCATCCATGTAATATCCATCCATCCTCACACACATGCAACCATCCACATGTTTATCCATTTAGTTACCCACTCACCTCTCTCTCTCATCCATCCACCTGTCTATTTATCAATTCATACTTCCATTTATCAGTCATCCATCCAACCAACAAGTCATTAAGCACCTAACCTGTGCAGGAATTGTGCCAGGTACAAGGTGTTGAGGAATGAGAAGTAAAATCCTGGTCTTCTTTTTTTTTTTGAGACAGAGCCTCAAGCTATCCCCCTGGGTAGAGTGCCGTGGCATCATAGCTCACAGCAACCTCCAACTCCTGGACTCAAGCGAGTCTCCTGTCTCTGCCTCCCAAGTAGCTGGGACCACAGGCGCCCGCCACAATGCCCGGCTATTTTTTGGTTGCAGCCATCATTGTTGTTTGGCGGGCCCAGGCTGGGGATTCGAACCCGCCACCTTAGGTGTATGTGGCTGGTGCCTTAGCCCCTTGAGCCACAGGTGCCAAGCCAAAATTCTGGTCTTCTAGGAGCCGTCATTCCAGTCTAGCAGGCAATGAGGACAGGTGAAGTTGTGGCAAATACTTGTGTGATGTGACTACAAGAGTCAACCCCCCGCCCAAAAACACACATATTCCTTGTCCCTTATCCTAGTCTGCAGAGGACACCACTGTTCAGGGGTAGACATCCATTTAGAAGGTAAACTCTTTTTTTTTTTTTTTTTTTTGAGACAGAGCCTCAAGCTATCACACTGGGTAGAGTGCCATGGCTTCACTGCTCACAGCAACCTCCAACTCCTGGCCTCAAGTGAGTCTCCTGCCTCCGCCTCCCAAGTAGCTGGGATTACAGGCGCCCGCCACAACGCCCGGCTATTTTTTTTTTGGTTGCAGCCATTATTGTTGTTTGGCAGGTCTGGGCTGGATTCGAACCCGCCACCTTAGGTGTATGTGGCTAGTGTCTTAGACACTTGAGCCACAGGCGCTGAGCCAGAAGGTAAACTCTTAAAAGTGGAATTACTGAACCAGAAGGTGTGTGCAATTGTAAGGTTTGCACCTTATATCACACCCTGCAAAAAAAGCCCCCAAGACAGGTTTTGCCAAATGCTCCTCTTCTGTGCTGCCCACGTGGCGGCAGCTCCCCTCTTCCCTTCATTTTAGGGGTTTTCATGCCAGCTGTGAATGTAAAAGCCCATCAGCACAAAGATGGCATGACAATTCCTGAGAGAGTTGACATAGCTAACAAAGGGAGAAGGAGAAGCAGGGACCTTTCCCCCACTGTTATGGACAGACATGTAAAATTCACTATGTCAAAGCTTTAACCCCCCAGTGACTGGATTTGGAGACAAGGTCTTTAAAGAAGTTATTAAGGTGGTGGCACCTGTGGCTCAAGGAGTAGGGCGCCAGCTCCATATACCGGAGGTGGTGGGTTCAAACCTAGCCCTGGCCAAAAACTGCAAAAAAAAACCCAAAACAAAAAACAAAAAAGAAGTCATTAAGGCAAAACGAGGCAGTTGGAGAGGCCCTGATCCAAGAGGACCTATGTGTTTCTAAGAGGAGGACACGGACATGCATAGAGAGATGACCACGTGAGGACAGAAGACAGCATCTGCATCTCAAGAACAGAGGCCTCAGGAGGGCCCAGCCCTGCCAGCACCTTGATCTCAGACTTCCAGACTCTGGACTGTGAAAAAACACATTTCAGTGGTTTTAGTCACCATCTGTGGCAGTTTATCATGTTGGCCCCAGGAAACAGATAGACCCAGTGATCGAGGGATCCCAGGTCAGTGTGTGAGAGCCTTTGCAAGCGGCAGACCCTACTACTCAGGAGTGAGGTGGTGGGTCTGGTGCAGGGGATTGTGGGACTGTGTGGGGCAGAGGGTGAGATGATCGGAGCAGGGCAGGTAGGCTGCCCAGGACAGGAAAAACCAGACAGAGGCAAACCGCTGGATCTGCATCCTTGGATTCAGGCTGACTTGAACTTAAACCCAGCCAGAAGTCACCTGGCTCTCTCTCCTCCAAGCTCCTGAAGCACAACATAACTTAAAAAGAAAATTATAAATATGTGCCATCACTTCAATCCTAAGTATTTGAGTCTTTCCTTTCCTTCTGCACTGAGGTCCTTTTGGGGCAGAATCGCTGCCCTCCTTGCCTTCTTATGTAACATGGGATCTTCAACTTCACAAAACATTTTCTCTCTGGTTGATCTGCATGCACAATCAACAAAAACAACTCCTATTCCAACATTCTTCTGTTGCCCAAACAGAATACAACAGCAAACACGTTTTATTATCACATGCCGACAAGGAGATCAGTCATTTATATTATTTGCACAGATATGTTTACATTGCTCTAAACTTATGCAGAACATTGCATCTTTGAACATCTGCATCACAGGTTTTGCTTTTGGTGGGTAAAGATAACCCTTTGCTTGAACTTTCATTTCTATTACTCCCAAATTAAACTTTTTAAGTATATTATTCTTTCTTGCAGATCCTTCAAACACTAAATAGTCTCTGGAAAAAGTTGAAAACCACTTTCCAACATGCATCTTCTACAATTTCATTGAGCCTCTCCCCTGTTAAAAGCACATAAACAATTCTGAAAATTGCTGGGTTTGTAGCTCAGAAGCGGAGAGCTTCTGGAACCAATTTCTTCAGCATGGTTGTACAGCCATGACAAATGGATAGTTGGCTCCACCCCTTGCTTCTTGCGCTTTTAGTACTGACAGTGACATTCACTCACACTCACACAGCACGCACACGAGAGCTGCTCATGGCAACCCCCTCTATAGCTACACTCTGGCCACCATGCTGCCCTCTACACAGCCTCAGTGCTTGCAGCCCAGGCAGAGCAAGGGCCTGCGTGGCAGAGCCCTGAGTGCCAGGCTCACATGCTCTGCACAACTGCCCTCATGATGGTAGCGGTGCCGGGAAGCCGGCTTTAAAGACAGACCACAGCTGGCACTCAGCACGTGACTCACTCAGAATCCACAGTAATAAAGCTGTAATTGTGCTTCTTAGACACGGCTAAATTCTGTAGGTGGATTATTCATGGGCCTTTCCTACCCAAGGGTTCTTTGTTTTAGCCATGCAGACAGTTAAGTAATTGCAGAGACTTCTTACACAAGCACACACACACACACATAGTATCAGTCCTGTTGCCTCAGAGCCACGTAAATATTTGATACTCTTATTTAAGGCTAAGAGCACTCAGCTCAAAGCCAAATGAAATCAGACCCCATTACACCAGGTTCTTCAAAGCAAACATTTAAAGTGGTGATTTCTGCAACAGAACCTTGAGTTTTGAGGTCAGTGTTTGATTTGAATGGCACACCAGTCACACAAGGTTCTTAGGGCAACAGAAAAATTTGCACCTGGAACCGTGTCCTGTGCACTTGCTTCCACCCCTTCACCGGGTCTTTTGAAATCAGGTGACACGTCTTCTGCAGAGATGTACACTTTCTTCTCCTGCCTTCCTTGTAGTTAATCTAAACCCCACGCGCACCACAATGAAACAGCTACTGTGCCCATTTTTGAATTATGGCTGCAGTCCGCCACAGCTGCCGCCTGGGAGCCAACCGACTTGATTTCTATTTCAAACCTCAAAATAAACTCATTAGCTAAGTCCAATTTAGGAAGGTTTGCCTGTTCCTTTCTGACTGACAGGCCTTAGAGGCAACTGTGCTTCCAGGACCGTGGGCCAGATACACAGCTGTGTGCTAGGTGGCCAAAGCTTCCCTTCAGCCAGGTGCCCAGGACAAAGACTCGGTTCAAGCAGCTCAAACCGAACTTCTCATTTGTGTTTCCATAAAAAGTCTCACTGTCAGGAACACACAGCAGCCATTTTAAGAACCAAAAATGTCACCATAGTGTTAGAAGGCGTCTCCGCCTTTAGGACGCTTTTTTTAGGCAGGGATGTGGGGTACGTGGGGTGCAGAGGCTCTGCTCAAAATTCCAGGGCACGGGGGATGCTGGAAACCATGTAGTTAGCAGTCCCTCGGGCTTGGCAAAAACCAGACGTCTGGCCATATTTACTGAGCATTCACCCACCATAATGAAGCCCGCCCTGAAATACCTTTTTAGTAACCCCAAGTCCTAATTTCACCCACCTCAAAGTAGACTGTCCCTCCTCAGCACAGACTGCAGAGGGAGGTTCTCTGCACTCCCTGGGGTCCTCCGCCTGCCTTCGTGGTTCGACAGAAGCTTCCTGCAAGGGACAGCACAACAGACATCAAGTCATCAAGCAGCTCCCCTCAGAACGTCTGTCATTATGAAAGCCCTCATTTGTGGGTTCGCCTTGCACGCCCATACCACGACATCAGTGACGCTGCCTGCTGTCCATCCCAGGACTCGGTGGAGAGCCTTGCCAGTTCAGCTCTACAAAGCTTTTCATTGAAGCATTTGAACTAAGACCCTGCCGCCCACCACTTCTATTCTGGGCAGGAAACAGATCTCCTATGTGAAGCTGTAACTGTTGTGCCACAATTGGCCAAAAGAAATAAAAGAAAGTACAGCTGGTCACAGATCAGGCAGTGAAGCCTCAAGCCCTAGGACTTGTCAGAGTGTGGGATTCTCTGCTCCTGATGGGGCAGACATGGAATTCTTGGAGGTCACGCTGAATTGTCCACAAGCCAGACCGACCGCAGAAATAAATGCTTGCAGGGTCTACATGGGTTTTCAGGGCTGGGGTGCCACAAAGCAAGCTGGCGGCTTTCTTCTCGTGTTCATGCTAGGTATTATTATATCTTTTTTTTTTTTTTTTTGCGACGGAGCCTCAATCTATCCCCCTGGGTAGAGTGCCATGGCATCACGCTCACAGCAACCTCCAACTCCTGGGCTCAAGCGAGTCTCCTGCCTCAGCCTCCCAAGTAGCTGGGACTACAAGCGCCCGCCACAACGCCTGGCCATTTTTTTGGTTGCAGCCATCATTGTTGTTTGGCGGGCCCCGGCTGGGGATTCGAACCCGCCACCTTAGGTGTATGTGGCTGGCGCCTTAGCCGCTTGAGCCACAGGCGCCGAGCCATATTATTATATCTTATACCAAATCTACTACTGGTTTGGATTTTTGTTTGTTTGAAGAAATTGCATCTGTTACTGAATTATTTTTCTTTGAAATAAGAAATTAAGTTACAAAATCAGATGTAACAGGCAAAAAAAGCAGAAAGAAGGTGAGAGACTGGTGACTCTGAAATATGGCTAAGAATATGGAGTTTTCTAGAAAGCTTGATGCTAACTCTCACCAAAAAAGGTGCAATGGTTAAATGCATTTTAAAAACATTTTGCCTCAGAGCAATTTCTAAAAATATTTGTAAATAGGCTCGACGCCCATAGCTCAGTGAGTAGGGCACCAACATATACACCGAAGGTGGTGGGTTCAACCCCTGGCCTGGGCCTGCTAAACAACAACTGCAACCAAAAAAAATAAATAAATAAAAAATGGCTGGGCATTGTGGTGAGTGCCTGTGGTCCCAGCTACTCAGGAGGCTGAGGCAAGAGAATTACTTGAGCCCAAGAGTTTGAAGTTGCTGTGAGCTGTGATGCCATAGCACTCTACTGAGTGGGACATAGTGAGACTCTGTCTCAAAAAAAAAAAAAAATTTGCAAATAGGCCAGTGTGGTGGCTCACACCTGTAATCCTCTTACTCTGTGAGGCTGAGGTCAGAGGATGGCTTGAACCCAGGAATTTGAGACCAGCCTGGGCAAGAGTGAATCTTTATCTCTACCAAAAATAGAAAAATTTGCTGGGTATATACCCAGCTACTCAGGAGGCTGGGATAGAAGGATCACTTGAATACAGATGTGAATGATGATGACATCGCTGCACTCTACCCAGGGCGAAAGAGAAAGACCGTGTCTCAAAAAGAAAACAAAACAAAAATCTTACAAATAAAAAACAGAAGACTGTAAAAAGCCAAATACAGAAAATATTAAATGGTATCAGCGTTCCAGAAGTGGCTCTTGTGTGTTACCGTAAGCCACCCATATTCATTTCAGAGGGATTTGTTATCTTTTAGAGGGAATGAAAGCTGCAGATTTTGGCACAGATTTTAACTGTGCCATGAACATACCAATGTCTGTCCCCAAGTACCTCGCACACGAGGTGATACTAGAAAGGCTGACGGACACAGACACTCAGACCACCAGGCTGAAGTAGCACTGCCACTGGCCACCTGACCTTGGGTGTCCTGCGTCTCATGATAGCCAAGGGCAGCTGTGTCCTCACTGTGGCTCCACACTCACCTGTTTATAGTGGTCTGCAGACGGTGAGGACCGGGATCTTTCGTGAATAAACTGCGGCTTGTTGTGTTGGTCCAGACCCACATCCAGAATGTCATCAGCTGAGTGATACCGCCCGGAACTCCTGGCTTCCAGAGGTTTCCTCTGTTCCTTCCAAGAGGCCTGATACTCTGCAAAGGTTCCAAGTCGCTGTGGAGCTTCCAACTTCCCTACCTTTTCTGCTTTTCTGTGACTGGTGAGGCTCTCCCCAAAGGAGCTGGTACGGGACCAGGGCTCGGTGCCCTCACACCCTCGGCCAACTGGCTGTGGCCTCTCCAGCTTCTCTCTTAGGAATGCATGAGGCACTTGTCTCTGCCCAGGCCTCTGGGGAACCAGTTTGCTCGTTTCCTCAAAAAACTTCCATCTGTCAGCAAAAGAGCCCATAGTATCCTCGGGTGTCCTGGGGTGCTGGCGAGGGCCATAGGCCCCTGAGAGGCCCACCTCATTCATTTTCTCTGGCTCAGAGTACGACTTCAGTTTCTGCTCTGCTGTGAACCGTTTCCGGCCTCCGATGCGGGAAATGTGGGGCATGCCGCTTCCAGAAGAGGCTGTCTTGGCCAGGCCCGCTTCCCACAACTGGGGCATAGAGTCCGGGTCCTCAGGGACTGAGGGTGAGGCACCATGGTGCCCCGTCCTATGTTCTGTTGACCCTGAGTGCTGCTCCACCGGGTGGGGGTCTAAATCACGGCGCTGGAAAGACGTGGCCCTCAGGACCCGTGCCTGGGCCTCCTTCAGGTGGTCCTTGTAGGTGCCAGAGAAGGGTCCTTCTGGCGGGGTGCTGGCAGCATCTTCCCCCTCTCCAGCACTGGTCAGAGCCACCGTGCTTCTGCTCTTCTGCAGCCTGGCTCTGCGCATCTGGATCTCGTTACGCAAGGTGGTGGCAAACCGGTCACTCCTCCGTGTGGGTCTGCCCACCTGTGCATCGATCGGCGAAGGCCTTGCTGTGCCGCCACCCTGGCTGCTCTCGAGCTGGCACGTCCCCTCCTGGGCCAGAGAGTGCAGCAGGGGTGTCTTCTGGGGAGAAACCCCGCTGCTTTCTCCAGCCGCCCACCTGGAGCTGTCTGCCCTTGGTGGCTGGCTGGCTTTGTCCACAAGGCTGGCCCCGGAAGGCTCCTGGATTCCAGTGGAACAACCCTCAGCCCCTGTGTCTAGGGCGTAGCAGCGTCCTGCCTCATGGGTGTCCAGAAGCTCCGGGTGCTGAGATAGCTGCCGGCGCGAGCTGTGGCCCCCCAGGTGCAGGGGAGAATACTGGAGGGCCCCCGGGGCCACACTGGGAGGCCAGCATCCCCCTCGAGGCTGTGCTGTCCAGGCGCCAGCCTGCAGGGGCTGCCTGATGGACATGTAGTGACCTGGACCCTGTCCAGTGATATCAACCTTCTGGTCGGCAGCACTAAGGCATCTCACCTGAGTGTGGCTGTCATCCAGGAGGTGGGTGGTAGGAGGCTCCTGCTGGAGGCCTGAGGCCTGCAGTTCCCTTGGCAGCATGGGAGCCCCAGGATTCTCAGGGACAAAGGGGCTCTCTTCACTATACTGCCTTAAGTGCTGTCCCTGGTGGGGAGGCTGTGAGAAGCACAAATCTGTGCTGGACAGAGAGGCCTGGAGCCTGCCAGGAACCCTGTCTTCAGAGGATGGCCAGTTGCAGTCCAGTCGGGGCTCTTGTGGGCAGCCCAGGCTTCCTACTCCCTTCCCACTGGTAGGGCGCACGGGCCTCCGCAGTCTATCGGCAGGGTCTGGTCGCCAGTCGCTGCGAGGCTGAGGCTGGGCCAGGACTGTAAAGTGCTGTGTGGTGGCCGCCTCTGAGAGCAGGGGACTCGGGACCTGCCCATGGCTTTTGGTGGCAGCGAAGCTATCGCTGCGGAGAGGGGGCGGGGGCGGGGGTGGAGAGGAAGGTGCTTTCTTTTTGTCGGGAACATGCCAGACTGGCCCAAAACTGGACCTCCCAGAAGAGGACGGCTTGGGCTCAGTACCCTCCCCTGGCCTGGGGCTTTTGCTGTTATCACCAGGCACCCTGGGCAGGAAGCACCCAAGCCTCTCCTCCAGGCCCGGAGGGTCATTGGTGACCTGGCCATGCCGACTCCCACCCTGCCTGGAGGCCTCCCAGAGGCCCACGCTGTAGGGGATGCTTTCTGCGGAGGAGGCGTCGGCCTTGGATAAGGTGTGGTCAGGAGTGCCCGAGCTGGTGGAGAAGGAGCCATATGCCGAGTCTCGCTGGCTGTGGGAACCCAGGTGGTCGATGCTGCTGTTGGACTTGGCTGCTGAGAGACGGCCAGAGGGGTAGGACTGGGAGGGGTGGTCCAGGCTGTCCATACTCCCCAGAGAGCTGAAGTGGCCAGAGGCACGCTGGAGGGTCGTCTGCTCCCATGAGCTGGACAAGTCATGGGAGGAAGAACTGCAAAAACAAGGCAAAGACAGGCAGGCTTTAGCGTCTGGCATGGGCAAAGGGAAAGACTACAGGGCCACAGCCACAAGCATGGTGCCCTTGACCAAGTGTCAAAACTCCCACAGTAACTCCTTGGGTCTGAGGTTTCAGGCCAGGACATCTAAACTGTGGCCCAGAGAGGGCAAAACCTGCCATGTGCAGTCTGACTAGGCTGTGTTCTCTCCACTGAATGCCTTTTCACCAGGCAGATACCTTTGAAGACCAGTGCCTCTCCCAGCCCAAGGTCCATATCACCGGCCTGTATCCACACTGAGTCGAGACTCACATGCAGAAGTTGGCATGCCATAGCCCAGGAGCTGAGGATGGGTGTCATACTTTTTTTTTTTTTGAGATGGAGCCTCAAGCTATACCCCTGCGTAGAGTGCCGTGGCATCACAGCTCACAGCAACCTCCAACTCCTGGGCTCGAGTGAGTCTCCTGCCTCTGCCTCCCAAGTAGCTGGGACTACAGGCACCCACCACAACGCCCAGCCATTTTTTGGTTGCAGCTGTGATTGTTGTTTGGAGGGCCTGGGCTGGGGATTCGAACCCACCACCTTAGGTGTATGTGGCTGGCGCCTTAGCCGATTGAGCCACAGGCGCCGAGCCGGGAGTCATACTTTTAGATGGCAAGGGAAAGAACTCAAAGAAGTAATTTCTCTCCTATTTGATATGTTAAAATTATATGAAATGTACATGAAGATCATTAATTAAGTCTTACTGGAACACTCTGCCTGCTCATGTTTGGTCCGTGGCTGTTTTCATGCCAGAGTAGCCTGTCTGCTACACAAAGCCAGAAATATTTACTCCACCGCCCACCCACAGAATCAGTTGTGGACCCCTGGTTTAGTGTATAAAATGATGGTTATTACGGATTAACAACACAAAGAAAGCCATCAAATGAGAACAATATTAAAATTAAAAGAGAAAGTTCAAGGCTAACATTTCCCTTCCTAACCCAAAAAGTAAAGTGTTAAGAGGTCCTCCGTATACCCTCCAGTCAGGCTGACATTTGATTTGGTGACAGGCTTTACTAGCAAGGCCATATACAGGTGCACTTAGAACTGGTCACACCATATGGAGTCTCTGGAGCTACTCACGACCACAGAACAAGCACCTCCCAAACAAGATGGTGTCTAAGAGGGAGAAATAAATCACCAGCTGAGAAGTTAATGCTCCACTGAGGAAGTAACTGTCTGTGCAGCTGATGGCTCACAGCAAAAGCTGTGGTCCAATCCAAATGAGAGGGAGAGGGAGAACAGAGCATGCTGCTCGCCCAGGAAAAGGACACAGGAGAACAGACTGGCTGAGTCATCTGCATGACGGAGTTTTACTCCATTTTCCCGTAAAGACAGGTGTCTTCAAACCAGGGGCATGTTCCTGGCCACCCTCCCTACAACATTCCTGAGTGACCCCTCCACAGAGCCTATGTCCAAGCAGCTGTAAATACGCTAAGAGCCGTTTCCACACAGACATGGGCAAGACAGACGTGTCTTTAGTAGAGACCCTGCCAAATGTGCTTACCAGAAACCCTGCTACATTAAGTCACATCAGTAATAAAAGGCCCCATTCCTCACTTACGTTTTACTACTCAATAGATCTTTGGTTTTTCTAAAAAACACTTGGGACTCTAGATACCACTGCCTCTTGTTACCCTAAACAGGTAATGTTGTATTTGAGAAGTATTCCTGGCTCGGCGCCTGTGGCTCAAGCAGCTAAGGCGCCAGCCACATACACCTAAGGTGGAGGGTTCGAATCCAGCCTGGGCCTGCTAAACAACAATAATGGTTGCAACCAAAAAATAGCCGGGCGCTGTGGCAGGTGCCTGTAATCCCAGCTACTTGGGAGGCTGAGGCAGGAGACTCGCTTGAGCCCAGGAGTTGGAGGTTGCTGTGAGCAGTGAAGCCACGGCACTCTACCCAGGGGCTCAGCTTGAGGCTCTGTCTCA
>CAUYTI010162225.1:0-20172 GCA_963575145.1 Galago senegalensis | reverse complement strand
AGCCTGCAGGAGAGAGTGAGGGGCTGAGCCTGCAGGAGGGAGTGAGAGGCTGAACCTGCAGGAGGCAGAGTAGAAACTGCTGGAGGTACAGGAAGTCACTGCTGGCCCAGGAAGTTCTCCAGATAACTCATTCAAAGAAGTTCTGCTGGCTCGGCGCCTATAGCTCAACCGGCTAGGGCGCCAGCCACGTACACCTAGGGTGGCGGGTTCGAATCCCCAGCCCGGACCTGCCAGACAACAATGACGGCTGCAACCAGGAAATGGCCGGGCGTTGTGGCGGGCGCCTGTGGTCCCAGCTGCTTGGGAGGCGGAGGCAGGAGACTCGCTTGAGCCCAGGAGTTGGAGGTTGCTGTGAGCTGTGATGCCATGGCACTCTACCCAGGGGGACGGCTTGAGGCTCTGTCTCAAAAAAAAAAAAAAAACAAAGAAGTTCTGCTCACATTTTTGCCATTGATTCAATTCAGTTCTTTTAAAATGTAGTCACAAATAAATACAGTGATAATATACATAATATGCATAAACAGTAGAATTAGAGACCACAGAGCTATTAAAGAAGGTATAATATAGGAGATTTATTTATCGTTGTTAACATTTATCCTTTACATCTAGATAATTTATTTAAAATTACCTGCAACCAGGTACAGTGGCTCACGCCTATAATCATAGCACTCTGGGAGGCTGAGGTAGGTGGATTTCTTGAGCTCAGGATTTCAAGAGCAACGTGAGCAAGAATAAGACCCCATCTTTATTAAAAATAGAAAAACTAGCCAGGTGTTGTGGTGGGCGCCTGGAGTTTCAGCTACTTTGGAGGCTGAGGCAGGAGGATTCTTGAGCCCAAGAGTTTGAGGTTGCTGTGAGCTATGATGATGCTCCGGCACTCTACCCAGGGCAACAAAATAATAATAATAATATTTTTATTATAGTCAAGGGGTAAATGCATTTTTATTTCTTGTAGTATATAAGCAAAGATCATAGCAGGCCTGAACATAATTAAGTAAGTTGTATTGGCTATTCTTTTTCTTTCAAAGGAAAAGTACCTGTGAGTTGGTTTTCAGGGTCATGTCTCAAGACATAGCGCAGACTGGCTGCTGCTGTGGAGGTTAAGGGAAAATTCTGGTAACTTTCTACTTTTCTCCCCTTATAGTAATAGCTGTTTTAAAGCTTTTATTCCTTCTACTAGGGACGAAGGAGAATTGTTCGAGATGTAAATTCTATTAAAAAGGAAATTGAAGAAGAGAAAATAGAAGATAAATTAAAAGATAATGATACAGAAAATAAGGAAGTAGATGATGACAGTGAAACTGCAGAGAAAAACGAAAATGAGCTACTAATGGGGAAAAAAAATACACCAAAGCAAAAAGAGAAGAAAATTAAAAAGCAGGAAGATTCTGACAAAGACTCAGATGAAGAGGAAGAGAAAACCCAAGAGAGGTACATTATCTTCCCTTTGTTCTCCAGCAGCACCTGTCTGGGTGCCGCAGCACTTGCTCCTGTATAGAGATTCAGGTTTGAGGGAATCTTTCTCTTCTGGGACTTCCGTTCCTCTTGTCTAATGAAGGTGACACACATTGTGAAGATGATGTGTATCGCCTTTTGGAATTGGAGAATATACTGGTCACACCATTTTAATAGCACTTGTGCCCTAAACAGTGGCCTCAAAGAAGGCTGCACCACCCAGTCAAAAGAAAGGTCCTGCAGTTGACAGCAGGAAAGGGAGCTGGAGAAAATGGAGGAAGTGGACAAGAGGAAACAGCGACAGCAAACAGGCCATTGTAAAAAGGTACAATGTGGGAAGCTGCCCGGCACGTGGTGCACAGTGCTAGCAGATGTTTCTGTGTGTTAGCTTCAAGGTGGTTTTCTTCTTCAAGCTATTATATTAGAGTAAGTGGCATGCACCCCCAACTATAGTTTGGAAAATATATTCTTATCCTATATCACACCAATAAATTTCAGCTTTTGAAATGTCCATCCTGTTTGCTATTGAGTGAAAATTGTATTTTTTCCTCGTCTATTACACATGTATGAACTAAGTTGACTTAAAAATAGCTCAACATTAGGCAGTCCAGCTACATCATGGTGATGTCCAAAGATGTTATTTATTTAGTTGACCATTACAGTATATGTCGTCAAATAAATTTACAATTTTTTTTTTTTTTTTTTTTTGAGATAGAGCCTCAAGCTGTCCCCCGGGGTAGAGTGCCCATGGCATCAAAGCTCACAGCAACCTCCAACTCCTGGGCTCAAGCAAGTCTCCTGCCTCAGCCTCCCAAGTAGCTGGGACCACAGGCGCCTGCCACAATGCCTGGCTATTTTTTGGTTGCAGCAGTCATTGTTGTATGGTGAGCCCAGGCTGGATTCAAACCCGCCACCTTAGGTATATGTGGCTGGCGCCTTAGCCACTAGAGCCACAGGCGCCGAGCCAAATTTACTAATTTTTAAAGTGAATAACTATAACATAGCACACTTGTAATATAAACTCTCCTCTACAGTAGTTATTTTTCCATTATTATGTGATGCTAAGTTTTCTAGAAATTTGAGTTGTTATGCCAAATTTTAGAAAAGTAGCCTGCCATTGAGAGAATAAACACAGTAGCTGACCATAGCTGACCACCTCCCTACACTGACCACCTCCGTAAGTTGACTTAACTTTGTAGACTGGACATGCACCACAAGTGCGTATCAGTAAAGCAGACCTAGTTCCTTATGTCAACCACCTCCATATGTTGACCAGTTTGTTATAGTCCTTTGGGTGTCAACTGACAGAGATTCTGCTATATTTGGAAAAAAAGAAGAGTGAAAGAGGTAAATTGATTTGATATGAATAGGTACAGGAACTATCACGATTATGTATGAACTAGGTTAGGTGAATAAAAGAAAGTTCTATAATGAAATATAATTAAGATTAGTGGGAGGAAATAGGAAAGTGGGAGGAAATAATGAGTTGAATGAAAGAAATATAGTATTTTAAATATCTGGACAAAAAATTTAAGCGAAGGTGAGAGCTACTAAAGTAGGACCTTGAGCAGTGCCAATAGCTCAGTGGGTAGAGCGCCAGCCACATACACTGAGGCTGGCGAGTTTGAACCCAGCCCAGGCCAGCTAAAGTAACAATGATAGCTGCAACAACAACAGCAAAAAAAATCATTTCTTTGGCTTGGCACCCATGGCACAGTGGTTACGGCGCCAGCCATATACACTGAGGCTGGAGGGTTTGAACCTGGGCCAGCTAAACAACAATGACAACTGCAACAAAAAACAGCCGGGTGTTGCGGTGGGCGCCTGTAGTCCCAGCTACTTGGGAGACTGAGGCAAGAGAATTGCTTAAGCCCAAGAGTTTGAAGTTGCTGTGAGCTGTGACTTCATGGCACGCTATCCAGGGTGACAGTTTGAGATGCTGTCTCAAAAAAAAAGAAAAAATAGGATTTAATTACAGGTCGAAGTTTTGTGAAAAGTAAGCATAAAAAAAAATACATATATATATATGTATATATATATATGTATGTGTGTGTATGTATGTATGTATATCCTGGGTGGCAGAGTAAGACCCTATCTCCAAAAAAAATTTTGGAAAATTATATATGATTCCTAAGGTAGATGGTCCTTGTTCATTATCTTGCCCACAATAAAAAAAGGAAAAACAATAATCTCACTAATTTTTTCTACATATACATGCATCTATAAGTAGTTTTTCTCGTGGTGTTTTTAAATTGCCTCCTCGGTCTATATTATTGGAAAACGTCCTCAGAGAGAAAACATTCCCCCTGCAAGTGGCTGTCAGAGCTGCTTCATGTCAGGTCCCTGGGGGCACCAGCATCTCGCCTCGTGTCTGTTAGATAGCAGAGCACCTCCTCTTAAGCTTTTAAAGCTAATGTGACGTTAGGATGATCTTTGATGCAATTCTCTTGTGACTATTGCAGCGTTAATACAAAAAGTTTTATTGTAAAAATATTAATAATACTGTTGGACATCCTTGTGTGACTCTCCTATATACCAAACAAAGGAAAGCTGATGGGCACTGAGTAAACAGATGGAAATCTTCACCAAACAGGCAAAGCTTTGTTCTCTTGGTGCTATCCTCCAATGTCAGCAAGTGACCAAACATTCTAGTCTCTGTTGTTTCTTTGTTAGGGCCAGGAAAACCTCAAAAATATAAACTAGTTCAAAAGACATGGTGGTTGACCAAGTGCTGTGATCAGAATTATAACTCTAGCACTCTGAGAGGCTCAGGTGGGAGGATCACTTGAGCTCAGGAGTTTGAGACCAGTGAGAGCAAGAGTGAAACCTCATATCTACAAAAAATAGAAAAATTAGCCATACATTTTTGAGAGGTAAATGGGAGGTAGTTGGGAGGCTGGGACAAGAGGATCACTTGAGCCCAGAGGTGGAGGTTGCTGTGAGCTGTGATAACTCCACAGTACTACAACCAAGGCGTCCAAGTGAGACCATGTCTCTCCCCCTCAAAAAGACATTCTAACTAAGATAAATAGCCCTTGTTCATTATCTTGCCCACTAAAACAAAACTAGTTTTGCTAAGAGCTAATCTAACTTGAGCAGAATATAGTGCGTAATATAGATTTAAGATAATTCGGTTACAGGAAGTTTCAAAATATCCTTAGATAATTTTCACTGTGTACGAATATGAATCCTAAAGACGTTTTCAGGCATAATTTTCTTATTTTGAAAATCTAGAGTGATTTCTTTGATTCCACATCATCATTAACCATGATTATTGATTGGCCTTTGGAAAGTATGGGTTAACTTTGAGCACAGTGCACCTTTACACAGTAAATTACTTAATAAGTCGGCTGCAAAAGGTCTTCTCCTCCTTCTCCTCCTCCTCCTCCACTACATGTTGTTAAGGTAATATTTAGGTTGTGAATATTCTGCTGACACCTTGGATTCTTCTAGCATATGTTGTGTTATTTTCCATTAAGTTACTAGCAACATTATCAATGTCATAACTTACTACAGGGAAGAAACTGAGAGCAGATTTGACTCCGAAGGGGAGGAAGATGAGGAGGACTTGGAACCCTGCCTAACAGGAACCAAAGTGAAAGTAAAATATGGACGTGGGAAAACGCAGAAAATATATGAAGCTAGTATTAAAAGCACTGAAATTGATGATGGAGAAGTCTTGTACTTGGTACATTACTATGGATGGAATGTCAGGTAAGCACTAAAGGATTTTCTTAGTATTGAAATTTTGTTCAGTAGTTAAAGATCAATGCAGTGAAGGTCTAAAGCGAATGATGGTCTGGGTTTACAAAGTATACCTTGATTCTGAATTTCCCAAGACTGTTTTACTAGCTATGTCAGTAATTCCAGTCAGAAACCACCAGGATCACACCTGTAATTAGAAGAAGTTGGGTTTATCACTCATTTTCAAAAAGGGAGAAAGGGAGAGTACACAGCTTGGGGACCACAGGTCTCTCAGTAACAAGGTAGTGTTGGGTGGCTGAATAAAAGCTCAGGGCTCCTCCTTTGGAAACGTGCTGTAGAACAGGACAGGGGCCAGGCCTATGGAATCCTGCGGGGCAGGTGTTTGTTTATTTGTATCATTAATCAGAAATTAAGCCCTATGTCAAGTATTTAATAATTCTAAGTTGGTTAATAAAAGAGAAAAGAAAAATTTGAGCTTATTATAGGTGATTTTGGAGAGGTTTAAGGAAGTGAGACTTTACTCTATATTGGATGCTGTCGGGATACTGGGGTCGTTCTGTGACTGGTTTTCCTAGTAAATCTTGATCTAGAAAGAGGAAGGACTAGACCAAGGATGACACTGTAATTGGTTAAAAAATAAATTGTTGAGGCGGCGCCTGTGGCTCAGAAGGGTAGGGTGCTGGCCCCATATGCCAGAGGTGGCAGGTTCAAACCCAGCCCTGGCCAAAAAAAAAAAAAAAAATTAGTAAATAAATTGTTCATAGTAGGAAAATTAGGATGGTTAGTCATTTTTGTGGCTTGGTCAACGTTCTGGGGTTTTCTGTGTTCAGACATGATTAGGGAGTGATCTTTGTTATTTTGTTTTGATCCATCATAGTCATAGAGTAGATGTATTTGATGTTGCTGTTCTGTGAATTGTTCGCGTTGAACAAGACACTGTGGTCTGGCTGTGAGCGATGGTTCCTGACAGTTCCAGGCCGATCTCTGACTATCTGGGGACACTCTTCTCTTTGTCCTGTACAAAGTCCTTTGTGTTTAATATCTGGTTGCCACACTCCTGCAGGGTTTCTGTACATGTTAGATGTATACTCTGTCAAGAATCCATTCCCTTATCTGTAAACTGGGGAAAATAAAGTCCTATTTCATAGAGATGTTGTAAAATGCAGTAGGCCCCCTTGTCTATGGGAAACACATTCTAAGATCCCCAGTGGATGCCTAAAACGGCAGGTAGTGCCAAGCCCTGTGTATAGTGTATTTCTCCTACTTGTAGATATCTATGATAAATATAAATTAGGCAGTAAAGTATTAGCAACTAATAAGATAGAATAGTATACTATAATAAAGGTTGTGTGAGAGCAGTCTTTCTTTTTCTCTCTTAAAAATCTCTTAATATTTAGGGTGGAGCCTGTGGCTCAGTGAGTAGGGCACTTAGCCTCATATACCGAGGGTGGTGGGTTCAAACCCAGCCCCGGGCAAACTGCAACAAAAAAATTGCTGGGCATTGTGGTGGGCACCTGTAGTCCCAGCTACTCGGGAGGCTGAGGCAAGAGAATCACCTGAGCCCAAGAGCTGGAGGTTGCTATGAGCCGTGATGCCACAGCACTCTACCAAGGGTGACAAAGTGAGACTCTGTCTCTAAAAAAAAAAAACTCTTAATATTTAAAAAGATCTTAGCATCTTTGAACTATGAGTAACAGAAACTCTGCCATGGCTAAGTGGGGATTATTGTAATGACAATACCGGTGCTGGCACTTAGTAAGTATTCCATGAATATGAACTATTCTCTTCACAAGGTATTGTTGGATTTCGGGGAAAGAACTTTGTTCACCAACTTTGAATCAACTATATTCATAGCTGTAGCATGATGGCCTTCTTTTTCCTCAGATCCTATTCATTTCACAGCTATTCACCCTTAAGTATCGTATGTGTATCTCTATTCTGCCTTTTGAAATTTCCCCTTCCATTCTGTTTCTTCCTCATCCTTTTAAAGTTTTACTTTATGACTCTTCCCAATAGTCATTTAGTCATTTTATTATATGCTCAGGTTCTTTCTGTTTGTTTAGAGACAGGGTCTTGCTCTGTCACCAGGCTAGAGTGCAGTGGCATCATCATAGCTCACAGCAACCTCCAGCTCCTAGGTTCAAGTGATCCTTCTGCCTCAGACTCCTGAGTAGCTGAGACTCCAGGCTCACACCACCCTATGTAGCTAATTTTCAATTTGTTTACAGAAATGAGGGTCTTGTTATGTTGCTCACTTTGGCTGGTTTCAAATTCCTGGCCTCAAGCCATACTCCGGCCTCAGCCTCCTGGGCCCTTAGATTCTTCGTAACTGGTTATCCTCTTCATTAGTTACCTAACTGTTCACTCAAATGGTTCACAGTTTTCCTTTGTCCTTCCAGGCCCCTAAAAGCTGGTATAATTCTGGCCTGCTCATTGAGATAGAGTTGTATAATTCCTAGCAAATTGTTTTAGATTTCATCTGCAAGTGAATCCTGGTCTCAAGTTGAGAAATCCTGGGGCCACCTTCGGTTGACATCATTAGTGCCGGAAGTGCCACCATGACATCCTGCTGCGACAGGATTGTGTGGCCTGGACCCAGTGGACTCCCCATCAGGCCTATGCTTCTTGGAATGCCTTGTGGAATTTGGAATGGGATAGCCATCCTTGGTTAGCCCTGGATCAGTTCTGTAACTCGCTCATGGCATTCACTGGGCTGCACTTGCTGTTCTTGTGGGTGCGCCTTTCACACTGCCTGGGCGGCGTGACTGCAGGGCCTTGCCCTCTGTTCCTCTTACAGAGTCCAGCCCTCAGTGAAATTTTACACCATGCTTGTCAACCTGTTATCTCATGGCACACTTTAACCTATAGTTAGACTTCTGTAGCACACTTAAGTTATGTTGATCCCAAAAAAAGAGAAAAAAACTTTGCTTTGAAGTTCTTTCAAAAATATTGAATTCGTGATCTTTAAAAATTTCCATGGCACACCTAAGATCCTCTCACAGCACACTAGTTGAAAATTGCTGGTCTAAATGAATGACTGTTTCTCAATAAGGGAATAAAGTACAGATATGTAAAAGCCTGATACAATGCTCATTGCTAGTCCTGTCTCAGAAGCATGAAGATACTGGGTTAATCCAGTGGGAGACAGTTTTCCGACCATAACACAGACAGTCCCCAACTTAGGATAGTTAAACTTAACAAAGTTTTGAGTGCAAAAGTGACACACCTTCAGTAGAAAGTGCCCTTGGAAGTTCGGCCTCTACCCAGCTGGCGATGTGCAACATGATGTTCTCTCGTGGCAGGAAGCCACAGGTCCCAGTTAGTAGTGCAGTCCTGAGGGCAAACAGCTGTGACTGTACTCTACGGTGTCTTCAAAAAATTACACGAGATACTTAACACTTTATCATAAAATAGGCTTTGTGGCTGGACGCAGTGGCTCACCCTGTAATCCTAGCACTCTGGGAGGCTGAGGCAGTGGATTGCCTGAGTTCATAGGTTGGAGACCAGCCTAAGCCAAAGCGAAACCCAGTCTCTAAAAATAGAGCCAGGCATTGTAGCAGGTGCCTGTAGTCCCAGCTACTTGGGAGGCTGAGGCAGAAGAATCACTTGAGCCAACAGTTAGAGGTTGCTGTGAGGTCTGATGCCACAGCACTCTACCAAGGGCTATAAAGTGAGACTTTCTCTCAAAAAACAAAACAAAGCAAAAAAAATAACAGGCTTTATGTTAGATGATTTTTGCCTAACTTTAGGCTAATGTAAGTGTTCTGAGCATATTTAAGATAGATTAGGCTAAGCTATAACATTGAGTCAGTTAGGTTTTAATTAAATAGATTTTGACTTAGAATATTTTCAGTTTATGGTGGGCTTATTAGTACATAGCCCATCATAAATCAAGCCCATCTGTTTAGGTCAGGGGTCTTCAAACTTTTTAAACAGGGGGCCAGTTCACTATCCCTCAGACTGTTGGAGGGCTGGACTACGGGCCCCGGGATGAGTCGGCTGCTAAGCAGGACAGGCAGCGGTGGCAAAAACACCCAGCAGGCCAGATAAATGTCCTAGGCAGGCTGTATGTGGCCTGTGGGCCGTAGTTTGAGGATGCCTGGTTTAGGTTGTCATGGTACCAAGTCAGCTAAACCTGTGTGTATTGGAACGACACTTCTTCCTTTGCACACCTCCACAGTGACTGGTTCACAGAGTGACGGTGTGGTTTCCTTGTGCGTGAGTTTTCAGTAAAGTGGTACAGCCTAGCAGGGGTGTCCCATCTACAGCCCACAGGCCACATGCAGAGTATTTGAGGATTGTTTTGCTGATCTGTGGTGTCAGATATCTTGAAATGTACACATGGACCCTTTCTTTGCTCATCAGCTTTTATCAGTGTTTGTGTATTTAGCGTGTGGCCCCAAACCACTCTTCTTTCAGTGTACAGCCGCAAAGAAAAAAGTCTGGACACCCTGGAAGCAACGACTGCCTGTAGTTCTTTTTAATTTAAATCTTCAGATTTTAGATTTTGATTGAATTCTACAAAAACCAGTATATTTATATAATGTCAGGACTATAATTTATCTTTCTTTTCCTTTTTTTTTCTATTTTTAGTACAGATAGGGTCTCACTCTTGCTCAGGCTGCTCTTGAACTCATAAGCTGAAGCAATTATCCCACCTCGGCTTCCAAGAGAGCTGGAGTTACAAGCACAAGCCACTGCATCTGGCTAAGAACTGTTATTTAGTTCAGAAAGCTTAATTTCTTATATGTCCTGATTAATAACTTGGACTATATTCAAATTCAATAGTGATGTCATTCTTTTGGGAAAAGATATAGGGGAAATGAAGTTTTTTCAAGTTGAGCTAAACAGAATACACTGAAAGGAGGTGAAATAAAAATATCTCTAAAAAATTTCAGAGTCTTAAAGATTAACAAGTTCAGAATTTTTTTTTTTTTTTTTGAGACAGAGTCCCATGGTGTCACAGCTCATAGCAACTCAAACTCTTGGGCTCAAGAGAGCCTCTAGCTTCAGCCTCCTGAGTAGCTGAGACTATAGGCACCCACCACAAAGCCTGGCTATTTTTTTTTCTATTTTTAGAAATGGGGCCTTGCTCTTGCTCAGGCTGATCTTTACCCCCTGAGTTTAAGTGATCCACCTGCTTTGGCTTCCTAGAGTGCTAGGATTACAGGTGTGAGTCACCCACTCACCTAAGAAATTTTTTTTAGTGGAAATACTAGAAGCTAGGGAGTGTTCTGAGGAAGAAAAGAAAGTCAGAGTGGACTTGATAAAATAATCTGGAACCAATCATATTGTACTTTGTATTTAATAGTATGCGTTGTATTGCAGAGTCTGTGTGTAAGCTCAGGTCTTTGGGAGTTGTGGGAAACAAAGCAGCATGTACGGTCTCCCCAGACCCCCTCTCACCTGCTGACTCTGTGTGACTGTCTTGCCCTTCCCTGTCGGGGGCCGCAGAACCTCCAGGACACTTGCCGGCACAGGTTACCAGCAGCCTGCCCTGTGCCTTTCACATTTCTGCCAACACTAGAAAACATTCTTGAGTCTGTCTCACTGTTTCTGTTCAGTAAATACATTTCTAATAGGGCACCATTGTGAAATTTTCATATATTCTTTATTTTAAGGTATGATGAATGGGTGAAAGCTGACAGGATAATTTGGCCTTTGGACAAAGGTGGACCAAAGAAAAAACAGAAGAAAAAAGCTAAAGTATGTTCATAGATTCATATCCTTTATAATAGGTATAGAAATTATTCAGAATGTGTTGTATGTTTTCTAAGACATGTTTTTTAGAGCAGTTTCAAGTTCCCAGCAAAATTGAGAGGAATTTTACCTTTTCCAGAATATGGTGCCATTAGAATCATTCAGTACGTAGCCTTTCAGATTCAGCTTAGTTATATGCATTTAAAATACTGTTTTTAATCTTGTTTTCTCATTGGAATAATCACTTTATTCTTCAGTGACAATTGTCTTTCTGTCTTATAATTCATGAGCTAAAAATGTAAACATTTAAAACACATTGCCAGCCCACCCCCTAGCGAAGGTTTCAAACTCAAATGTCGGCAGAGGTTTCCTAGGAAAAGGATAAGTGGGATTCACAGTGACAAATAAGAAGCCATCTAGAGGCTCGGTGCCTATGGCTCAAGCGGCTAAGGTGCCAGCCACATACACCTAAGGTGGTGGGTTCAGATCCCCATCCCAGGCCCGCCAAACAACAATGATGGCTGCAACCAAAACATGGCCAGGCGTTGTGGCGGGTGCCTGTAGTCCCAGCTACTTGGGAGACTGAGGCAGGAGACTTGCTTGAGCCCAGGAGTTGGAGGTTGCTGTGAGTGTGATGCCATGGCACTCTACCCAGGGGGATAGCTTGAGGCTCTGTCTCAATAAAAAAAAAAAAAGCCATCTAGAGAGGGTCTCGTACTCTGCTGAGGGAATGCTGGCCCAGGGGTGCCTGATTTTAGGACTTTTCAAGACCACTATATTTTTTAATATGGGATATATGATTTTTAAATGCTGGAGCAGATAGTAAAATTTTACAACACTTATCTGCTGGCCAGTTGTGCCCTCAGTTGTTAACCTTTACTGTAGAAATGTGCCTGGTGTTTGTCTCTTAGGTGGCAGATTCTTTTTTTTCCCTGAGGGACAGTCAGGAGTGAGGGGAATACTGGATAGCTGTATGGCTCTGACCACGATGATAGACTTATAGTGTTACAAATTATGGAACATCATGTTCATATAAATAGAAAACATGCTTTAAAAATCCTGTTCTTGATTTTCCCATAAGCATAGATTAGGAGTTGGCATAGAAAATATCTAAGCTTTTTGAGTTGTGATTTTCCCTAGAGAAGTGGAATGTTCATTTTTCATAAGGTGTTGGGCTATCTCATACTTTCTCTTGTTGTTACCCAGAATAAAGAAGATAGTGAAAAGGACGAAAAGAGGGATGAGGAGAGGCAGAAGTCAAAGCGGGGACGACCTCCCTTAAAATCGACCCTTTCATCAAGCATGCCTTACGGTTTCTCCAAGACAGCAAGCAGTGAAGGGAAATCAGGTATCAGAGCGCTCGCAGTGGGGTGTGGACAGCTCCCGGAACGGGAGGTGCTCAACTTGAGAACTATCATCTTTAAAAAGCCAATATAAGTAAACTTCCACTGTGTGCGATATTCAAAGTGCAGGTTGAGTTTCCTTTACCCAAAATATTGAGAGCAGATGTTTTATTGGAATATTTGCATATCATGAGTTATCTTGAGGATAGGACCCAAGTCTAAATGTGAAATTAATTTGTTTCCTAAAAACATTGTGCACATAGCCTGAAGATAATTTTGTGCAATATTTCTTAACAGTTTTGTACATGAAACAAATGTACACTTGTGCACTTTTAACCACCAGCCACTCACATGGATAGACTGGGGTAGTTTGGCTTTGCCATCATCCCTGACCTGTAATTTATATGCTACTGGTGAGCAGTCTTTTTTTATACTTATTCACACATCAGTACCTAACAGTAAAAAATACAACATATAATTAATACGGTGGAGAATAGTATGTTGAGGCTAGCTAAGAAGCATGGTCTCATCACCACAACACCTGCCTCAGCAGTTAAACAGCAGCGACAGCAGGAGGCAGGCTGCGCGCCCCACTGCCGTTCTAGGTTGACCTTGGGGACTCTGATGGGCTGGTGTGCCAGTGTTTTGACTGCAACCCATCAGGTGAGGTCAGGAGTGAGATTTTCCACTTGTGGCATCAAAAAGTTTTGCATTTTGGAGCATTTCAGATTTCAGACTGAGGATCTGGATTAGAGATACTTAATCTGTAGATCATAAGCTTTTAGTCAAATTATTTAAACCACAAAACTTGATTTGCAGAGCATATTTATTTTGCTATATAATTTTTATTTAAAATTTAGTGATGTTTTATTTTAATTTAGGAATACTTTTTCATATAAATATTTTAGAAATATTTTAATAGCGTGTGAACTGACAATCTTTGTATACCAGTGTGTGCTGTGCTTTCCTTGAAAACGTGCCAGTGTCTGCTGTGCATTCAGAGCTGCTTTTCTAGGATCTTTGAGCAAAGCTGAGAACATGTTCAAAGAGAGTGCAGACTAATGTGGCCTGGGCATATTCTGTGATGCATAGAAAAGAACAGGTTTTATTCTGCTTTTATTCTTTTCCCTAGTTTTCTACCTTTGTATGTTTTCAATGTAACTGAAGAAACGTTAAGTGGTTTTCTTACATGAGATTTCCCTCCCTAAGCTATTATGAAAAACAGGTTTCCCATTAGTCCATGTGGTGCTCGTGTGCAGCAGATTAACACAGGGAGTCCTTCCTCAGTGGTGCCGTCCACTGAAAGGCCGGCCGGCCGGCCGTAAATACCAGATGCCACAAAGCGAGCAGGCAGGCGCCTGTTAGCAGGCGGGCCCTCGTGCGGTGCCAGCCCTCAAACTATACAGCAAGAGTTTGTTGAAGCATGGGAAAAATGAATCCTACATTCTGTTTATGATGAAAACCACAAGATAAAACTTAACATACCTTTTCATTAAAAAAAATACATTTATAGTTGCTGGGGGGTTTTTGTTTGTTTTTGTTTCTGTATGGCAAGCATGAAACAGTTTACTGAGGAAAAGAGGGCTAGGCTTGCAGAGTAAGGAAGCGTACAGAGCAGGATGCCGTCACTGTCTGTAGGGAATAGGCTCCACTGCCAGGGCAAGGAGGCAAAGGCCTGTGTTTGCTGTTTTGAACTTCTTCAGGATATGAAGGCCATGTGGGTAGAATTTTTTTATTTTATAGCTCCTATACAGTTATACACAACCATGCTTTATTATTGTTTTTTTGCTTTTAAAATATTCACTGACAGATATTTTATTATTTTAAATAATGTATTATTTATTATTACAAAAATTACTTTTAAAATTCCCTCACAGGGAATTTTTTCTTTTACTAGAAGACAGCTTGCCTGGGATTTTCTTGTCTGCTAATAAGAATATTCTGGCTCCGTGCCTGTAGCTCAGCGGCTAGGGTGCCAACCACGTACACTGGAGCTGGCAGGTTCAAACCCAGCCTAGGCCTGCCAAACAACAATGACAACTATAACCAAAAGATAGCCAGGTGTTGTGGCAGGCACCTGTAGTCCCAACTACTAGGGAGGCTGAGGCAAGAGGATCGCTTGCTTAAGAATTGGAGGTTGCTGTGAGCTGTGATACCAGGGCACCAGGGTGACGTAGTAAGACTCTGTCTCAAAAAAAAAGAATATTCAAAGTTTTGGGACTTCACGTTGCTTATTTTAAACATCTCTTTTTCCCACAATTATTTTAAGTGGAATGTCATATTTTTTTAGGATACGAAGTAGCAATCACATGTGTTCGTCAGAACCTACTAGATCTTATCTCTTAACTTCATATGTCAGTCCTATACTAGTCCTTTGATTTTTCTAAGGTCTGTTGTAGTCTAAAAATACTGATGAAGATTGCAACATAGTTTTTTATTTACTTTAGAAATATTTTACAGAGATAATAATATGCATATTTTTACGTGGAGTTTAATTTCCGATTCCCTCTGACTTTTTTGCACAAATGTTATGATTTATATTAGAGATTTCTACAGGGAGGTATTCAGAGATACATGGTGAAGAATTTTATTTGTCATAGGATTTTTATTATAAAATTATACTGGTAATTAAGATTAAAAAAACCTGCATAATACAACAATATTTTCTGTTACAGACTCTTGTTCATCTGATAGTGAAACCGAAGACCCTTTAGAAAAGAGTTTGGTAAATGAAGAACTTTCTCCTGATAGTAAAGAAGAACTAGAAAAAAATGAAAATTCATGTGATGATAAACTAGATGAAGAAAATCCAAAGATTGGTGCACATCTGTTAAAAGACCACGAGAGGACTCAAACGCACCCTTTAGAAACCCTGAAGTTAGAAGTAGGAGGGAATGAACAAATAGTACAGATTTTTGGAAACAAAGTGGAACAAGTAGAAGAAGTTAAGAAAGAGGCAGAAAAATCTCCTAAAGGGAAGGGAAGACGCAGCAAGACAAAAGATCTTTCTTTAGAAATTATCAAGATTTCATCTTTTAGCCAGAGCGAAGCAGGAAGTGAGCCTCATATAGAAGCTCAGTGTCTTGAATTTTCCTCCTTAGACAATAAGAACCTTTCATCTGCTGCGGAGGATGAAATTGACCAATGTGCAAAAGAAAAAAAGTTGAAACGGAAAATATTAGGACAGTCTTCACCAGAGAAAAAAATAAGAATTGAGAATGGAATGGAAATGACAAATAATGTATCTCAAGAAAGGACCAGTGATTGTATTGCCACTGAGAGAATCAAAAACTTAAACTGTGAACAGCACTTTGAAACAGAAGGGGAGAGAATGCCGTCACTAATAGCAGAGGCAAGCCAGTGCGTTCAGCAGTTGACGAGTGAGAAGTTCGATGATCCAGCTGAAGAAACGGCAAGCACGCCTCTCCACGAGGAGGAGGAGGCCATGCCTCTGATTGGGCCTGAAACCTTGGTTTGCCACGAAGTAGATCTGGACGATTTGGATGAAAAGGACAAGAACAGCATGGAGGATGTGGCCGTGGAAAGCTCTGAGTCTCGCTCTCTTATCTCTGGCCTACCTGCCCTACCCTCTGTGGGCCAGCACAGCTGCTCAGTAGCTTCACCACTTGCTCTCAGTCAAGATGAATCTCGAAGCATAAAAAGCGAGAGTGACGTAACGATTGAAGTTGACAGTATTGCTGAAGAATCTCAAGAAGGTCTCTGCGAGAGGGAATCAGCAAATGGCTTTTCTGAAGCCAGCGTTGCCCCGGGTAACTGTAGTATAATTGTACAAGAACGAGAGAGCAGAGAGAAGGGTAAGGATATTGTAGGAAAAATTAGTCCTTATATTAAAACCAAAAATTAATGTTAAGAGTTTTAAGTACTGATAAAGTACTTTTCTTTGTAAAATGGAAATGTCCATCCAGAAATAAATGTAGAGTGGACAGGTGAACAAATGTACTAGCTCTTGGTTTTTGCATTTTTTCCAAATTCTCCCTTTCTCCTTATTTCAGGTCAGAAGAGGCCAAGTGATGGAAATAGTGGATTATTGGCAAAAAAGCAAAAGCGAACCCCAAAACGGGCAAGTGCTGCCACCAAAAGTGAGAGGAACGGGGCAGGTTGGTGCTTTTCAGCGCTGGCTTCACACGGGCGAGGGTTTTTAGCAATTTGTTGACTTGATCACTTATGTCAGTTTAAAAATAAGTTTAGTTTACTGTGTTCTGAAAATAGCCATTTTCCCATTAGCTTTTAGTCTGAAGGTGCTTGTCAATTTTATTTAGAACTTTGATATTTTTATGCCTATTTTATTTGTGTTTTATTATGCAAAGCAGTTTAATGTTAGAGGAACATAATTTGGTGATCTTGAATGAAAGAAGAATAACATTTGCTGTGGTCTTAAAGTTTAAATTTATGAAGGGACTGTTTTCCCTTAAGCTAGAAAAGATGATTTGTAAATAGTTTGGTAATTTTAAAACATGAGGAAATAAAGGCAATTCTTACTAAAATAAACAAGAGGTTAGTCAATATGGATAGAATAGATTACACAAAAAACAAACTTCTGGGTAATAAGGAATAAAATTAAGCAGTAGAATGTAGTGGAGATAAATTGTTTTAAAAATTAAATTTTTACCTCTAAAACATGCCTTTAGGCTGGGCGTGGGGGCTCACACCTGTAATCCTAGCACTCTGGGAGGCCAAGACAGGTGGATCACTTGAGCTGAAGAGTTTTGAGACTAGTCTGAACAAGACCTTGTCTCTATAAGGTAGCTGGGGATTGTGGTGGGCACCTGTAGTCTCAGCTACTCAAGAGCCTGAGGCAAGAGAATTGTTTGAACCTAAGAGCTTCAGGTTGCTGTGAGCTATGACGCCAGGGCATTCTACCAAGGGCAACAAAGTGATACTTTGTCTAAAAACAAAATGCTGGCTTGGTGCCTGTGGCTCAAGTGGCTAAGGTGCCAGCCACATACACCTAAGGTGGCGGGTTCAAATCCAGCCCTGGCCACCAAAACAACAATGACGGCTGCAACCAAAAAATAGCCAAGCGTTGTAGCAGGCACCTTGTGGTCCCAGCTACTTGGGAGGCTGAGGCAGGAGACTTGCTTGAGCCCAGGAGTTGGAGGTTGCTGTGAACTGTGATGTCACAGCACTCTACCAAGGGTGACAGCTTGAGCTTCTGTCTCAAAAAGTAAAATAAAAACAAAATGCCTTTATTTAAGGCTGAAAGGGAAATTCTACATTATGCTAGATGCATATTCTAAGGAAAGGATTGTGTAATTTATGTAACATAAAAGACACTTCAAAGGAAAACTTCTGAGCCACATTTGGGATCCTCAGTCATCACAGATGGCTGGCAGGGGACAGTGCAGGTGTGAGGAGAAAGAACAAGTGATGGAGATGAGACTGGAAAGGCAACGGCAGCAGGGACTACGGAGGGAGCGTGAGTGGGGAGGCCTGGCAGATGCCACCTGAGTCGGGGGATCAGCGTGAACACCACCAGCAGGGACTATGGAGGGAGCGTGAGTGGAGATGCCTGGCAGACGCCACCTGGTCAGGGGATCAGCGTGAACATCACCAGAAATGAGATGCTGAAATCAGGTGCCATCAGATCAGATAGGACGCACCAAGAAGAACAGAACGCACTCCTGCCAAAGACAGACAGCCCGAGCCTGATAATGAGAGCCATCGACAAGTCCAGAACAGCCCGCATCCAGGAACACCAGCACCAGCATTGTCCTGAACGTACTGCTGGAGACAGAGAGAGCCAACACCTGTATGCCGCACACAGCTCTCCCCTGGACCCTGCTGCTGTACATGGCACTGACTGGATCAAGTGGAGAAATCTCCGTGGCATCTGAGATTAGGTTACAGTAACATATCTGATTTTGAAGGTCATATTAGAGTTCTTAGGAGTGTGGTGGTTTGAAAAATACTCCACAAATTCATTGATACATTTCTCTTCAAGAGATAAAACCTAATTTTCCTCCCCTTGAGTATGTTCTGAACTTAGAGACTCTCTTCTAACAAATGAAATAAAGCGGCAGGCCTGGGGCACTACAAATTCCTCCTCACCGTCCCTCGGATCACTTGCTCTTGGGGAAGCTGGAATGCCCATTGCGAGGATGCGTGAATGATCCCTGGGAGGACCTGGGATGAGCCATCTTGAGAGCAGAGCCTGCAGCCACTGTCAAGTCTCCAGAGCCTGAAGCCCTGGCTGAAAGTTTGGAGTACGACCTCCCAAGATCCTGGGTAGCCCGTAAAGTCAAGCTACTCCCAGATTCTGGCCCTCAGGAACTGCGTGAGCCTTTAAACATTTGCAGGTTTCAAACTGCAAAGTGTTGGGCTAATCTGTAACACAGCAGTAGATGACCATCCAAGGAGAATGTCTCTGTGAGTAAGGAATACACACTACAGCACTCAAAGCTGCAAGGCAACTACCTTCACATGGGTCAGAACAATTTTTTTGGTATCATTCTTAGAACTTTATTGTAAAATTAAAAATTGTTTCAAAATAAAAAGTTAAAAAGATTTAAGAAGAATGGAAGTGATCAGTTTTACTTTTTGTAAAGACCCTTTGGCGTCACTAAGGCAGTGAAAGCAGGGATGAATTGAAGAAATTGGTGAAACAAAATCAGTATTTTGTTATGATTAGTTGGGAATGAGGAGTTAGTTAACTGAGATGTGAACTGTAGGAGTAGCAGTAGGATGCTGTGAAAATAATTTGAGCAATGTTGAGTTAGAGGTACCCAGTATTGGGAGAACAGGTTTGGCACCTAGAAGAAAATCTATCTTTAGAAGATAGTTGCCAAAAGGATTGCAGGAAGATGAGATTGCAATGGAAGAATTGTAAAATGAGAAGAAAAAGGACCAAAAGTAAAATTATGTGGCATGTGAGCACTAGTGGGTCTAAATAAGAAAGAATCTTCAAATGCTATAGATTGAATGTTCAAATAGGACTAAAATACAATCATTTAATTCAGCCAATAGAATGAGTGTTTTGGATTCTATAAGACTGCGTAGCTATAGTTAGAATGTTGATAAAAAAATTTCTTAAGAAATTTGACCCTAAAAAGAAGGAAAAAGGTGCCAACTAAAGGAGGAAGTTTTCCTCTGCTCTCTCCTCAGTATGGGAAAGATCGAAGTGTCTTAGGAGACTCTGAGAAAGAAAGGGGTTCAAGAGGAAAGAACATGGATGCTTGCCAGTAGGACGTTCCGGATGAGCTGGGAGTAGGTGGTCTTAAGAGCACAGTTGAAGAGCTTAGTTTGTCCAGAAACATAGTCTGTTCTTTTCAAGACCAAAAAAAGGTGGGGGTGGTTTTAATAAAGCAGTAAGGACAGAAACAGGTAGGAAAGGGACTGGGAATTTAGTGTGTGACTGTCAACTGCGCCATTCTAGTAGAAGGCAAGATTGGCTTTTTTTTTTTTTTTTGAGACAGAGCCTCAAGCTGTCACCCTGAGTAGAGTGCTGTGGCATCACAGCTCACAGCAACCTCCAACTCCTGGGCTCAAGCGAGTCTCCTGCCTCAGCCTCCCAAGTAGCTAAGACCACAGGCACCCACCACAACGCCCAACTATTTTTTTTTTTGGTTGCAGCCATCATTATTGCTTGGTGGGCCCAGGCTGGATTCAAACTGGCCACCTTAGTTGTATGTGGCTGGCATCTTAGCCATTTGAGCCACAGGCTCAAGATTGGCTTTTGAGAATGAATAGAGTGGAGATAAGATGTAGAAAATGGGGCTCAGCACCTGTGGCTCAAGCGGCTAAGGCGCCAGCCACATACACCTAAGGTGGCGGGTTCGAATCCCCAGCCCAGGCCCGCCAAACAACAACAATGGCTGCAACCAAAAAAAAATGGCCAGGCGTTGTGGCGGGTGCCTGTAGTCCCAGCTACTTGGGAGGCTGAGGCAGGAGACTCGCTTGAGCCCAGGAGTTGGAGGTTGCTGTGAGCGTGATGCCATGGCACTCTACCCAG
>CAUYTI010162224.1:0-68649 GCA_963575145.1 Galago senegalensis | reverse complement strand
CAGGGCCTGACAACAATGCAAACTTTGATAAGCAGTTCTCAGTAATCACTTCTCAGCAATTATTTGTTATTATTACAGTTTAACATTATAAAATTAACAAAAATAATATAAAACTCATATTCTGGCGAAATAGCCACATGGCAGCTGAAGACCGTGTATTGCCTTCCTGTTCTCCCACCTGTGCATGCATTTTTCCCAAAAATCAGGACTTTTTAAAAATGCTGCGGGACACGGGACAATTTGTTGAAAAGCAGGACGTCTAGTCACCCTAAGCTAGCAGTCACTGTATTTCTGGAGCTTGCTGCCTAGCTGGGCTGGTGCTCAGCACATCACTTAAGAATGCGTAATTGTGCAGGTGACGTGGCTCTACACCCTGCCTGACTTCATGCTATGGAAAGTGCCATGAAAGAAAAAGTATGTGGAGATTTGCAGGCTTGTAACAGGGAAGGGCAGACCTGGTGTGGGGGAATGGGTCAGTGCATGGCTTCCCTGGGGAAGTGATAATTGAGCTGAGGTCTGAATAATGAACAAGGAGAAAGGTAAGGAGTGGTTGATTACTTTCTCCCTGCCTGACCCTTCTCCCAGTGGCAGGAATCACGCACTCTTCTGTGTTCCACCCAGCAGGTAGCATTTGAGATAGTGGAAATCCTTAGGCACTGATGACTCAATAGAACGTTGCATAGAAATGTTCAGACTGAGTTTGTCCCAAGGATATTTGTGGGACCGGATAACACTTGTTTCCACATCTTTAATTTTCATACTTGTATTTTGGTTGATATTACAAAGAACTTCAGGTGGCATTATGTGACCTTATAACCTTCGCATATACAGGAAATTCTTTCCAGTTTAATTGCTGGACTGTCTTCTTGTACAGTCAGTTGAATCTGTTGCTTTTTTAATTGTTCTTCTTTGTTCTTGCCTATATTTTTGTATCTACTCCCCCATGAGTATGTTCTAAATAGGATACTTTGAAGAAAAAAAATGTTTACTCTATATTCTCTGTATTTTAGAGGAACACACATTTTGAAGCTGTATATTTTGCAAATGAGACAAAGTAGTTGACTCATAAGTCTCTTAGTGAATCTTCAGATCTCTGGGATGACCCTCTGTGTACATTTTTTCAAGAATAAAGACCCTATGGGATGTGGATAGGGGCTTGTTTCTGCCCTGGATATGTATCGTCTTTGTGAGTGAAGGACAAGATTGAAGAAGTGGGCCAGGTGTGGTGGCTCAGCCTGCAATCCTAGCACTCCGGGAGGCCAAAGCAGGTGGATTGCCTAAGTAAGAGTAAGATCCCATCTCTACTAAAAATAGACAAACTAGCTGTGCCTATAGTCCCAGCTACTCAGGGGACTACAGCACTTTACCCAGGGCTATAGAGTGAATGTTTGTCTTAAAAAAAAAAAAAATTGAAGAAGTGACTAGACTCACAATGACAGGGTCTATGTGAGAACATAGATATTGAATCCTTCGTTGGCCAAAGTAAACGTTGGCCAAAGTAAAATTTATTCCTTTTTGATACATAATTTTTAGCATGGTTTCAATCCTGAATCCAAATTTTGGATCAATAACAAAACAAAATACAAATTGGGGTAAATGATTATAAAATGTCCTGCTGGAAAGTCAGTTAAGGCTGCCTAATATAACCAATGGTGAAATGATAAGGGGGAGGTATCACTATAGACCCTTGTCACTACCCGGACTATTTTTGCAGAGGGTTAGATGTGAAGCTAGACAAATCACCTCCCCCGTAATTCACCAGTTGTAACTAGTAAACATATGGTTGGTAGGCTGGCTCTCAATATCAACCTAATACATTGACATTATTTTGTTTTCAAATCTAGGGACATAGAATAGTATATCACTTCCAACTTTTATTACGCATCAAGTCCCAAGATAAATACGAAAATCTGTCAAATAAATTCTAAATGATTTTTATTATATGGTTTCCATTGAAAACGCAGAGCCACTTACAGCATCAGATTCTTTTTTTGTTGTTGTTGTTGAGACAGAGCCTCAAGCTGTCCCCCTGGGTATAGTGCCATGGCATCACAGCTCACAGCAACGTCCAACTCCTGGGCTTAAGCAAGTCTCCTGCCTCAGCCTCCGAAGTAGCTGGGACCACAGGCGCCCGCCACAACGCCCGGCTATTTTTTGGTTGCAGCCATCATTGTTGTTTGGCAGGCCCGGGCTGGATTCGAACCCGCCACCTTAGGTGTATATGGCTGACACCTTAGCCACTTGAGCCACAGGCACCGAGCCCAGATTCTTTTTTACGAATTTGACAAATAAAAATTATATATTTATAGTATAGAACATGATGTTTGTTTTTTTATTAAATCATAGCTGTGTATATTAATACTGTCATGGGGTACAGTGTGCTATTTTTATATACAATTTGCAATATGAAGATGATGTTTTGATATAGGTATAATGAGTAAATCAAACTAATTTATCATCACCTCACACGATGATTTTATTATGGTAAGAATGTTTAAAAATACACTTTCTTAGCAATTTTCAAGTATACAATATATGTTAGTCCATTCAGGCTACTGTAATAAATTACCATAAATGAGCTGGCTCATAAACAATAGGAATGTACTGCTCACAGTTCTGTAGACTGGGAAGTCCACGATCTAGGTGCCAGTAGATTTGGTGTCCAGTGAGGACCTTCTCCTCATAGATGGTGTCTTTTCATTATATCTTCACATCATGGAAAGGGAAGACAAGGGCCCTCTCTAGGGCTTGTTTTATAAGGGACTCATCTCACTTGTGAGGGTTCTGGCCTTGTGATGTAACCTCCTCCCAAAGGTGATTATAACACCATCACCTTGAGAATTAAGTTTCCAGCATATGAATTTGGGGGGATACATTTAGGTAACAGGACAATACAATATTGTTAACTATAGTTACCATGCTATACAATAGAAGTCCAGAACATACTTTTCTTTTCTAACTTAAACTGTCACCTTTCACCAACATTTCTTCCCAATCCCCACTCCCTGGTAACCAGCATTCTACTCTCTGATTCTGTGAATTTAACTTTTTTAGATTCCACATAAAAGTGAGAACATGCAGCATTTGTCTTTCTGTGCCTGGGTTATATCACTTTATATAAAAATGTCCTTCAGGTCAATTCATGTTGTCACAAATAACAGGATTTCCTTTATTTTTAAGGCTGGTATTATTTTATTATGTATATATACCACATTTTCTTTGTCCATCTGTTTGCAGACAATATTTTGGTTATTAATGATATGAATAATGCTATAATGAACATGGGAATGCAGATATCTATTCAACCTACTTATTTCTTTGGATAAATACCCAGTGTTGGAATTAACTATAGTCACCATAATTTTTAACATTTTTGAGGAACCTCCACACTGTTTCCCACAATGACTGTTTGCATTCCCAACAACAGTGTACGAGGACTCCCTTTTCTCTAAGTCCTTGCCAACATTTGTTATCTTTTGTCTTTTTGATAAGGTGGGAGGTAATATCTCATTGTGGTTTTTAATTGGAGTCTTCCTAAGCATCAACTCTTAATGTTTTGGTCAAAGAGGTATTTGTTAAGATGAAGAGCAAGAATCATGGTAGTTATTATCAAACTATTAAGGTCAGAACAGTGAAGGGAGGATTTCCCACTCACTTGAAAGCTGGCATCTCCCCCTTCCATAAAAGGAGAAATGAACAAGAAAAAGTGTAAAAATAATGGCATTACTTTTATAATATTTAAGAGACTCTAACAGTTACTCTTGTATATATTCTTTTTCTTTCTAGGAAAAGCCATTGACAAAATCTTTACAACGTGGAGAAGACCCTCAGTTTGATCAAGTATGTGATACGTTATATAACTTTATTCTGGTTTATGTTTATTTGAAAAGGAGCAAAAGTCAAGGCCAAGATGCTCAAAAAGCATATGGCTATGTGGCCTTAAGAACTGTGCCCTGTAGCATTCATGGTTATGGTTTCTATGTGTAGATGATCGGTAAATGTCTATCAATTTAATAAGAAAGAACTGCGAAGTGTTTGGATAATATGAGTAGAACATCAGTTGTTTGTTAAATCTTTGTATAACAATTAAAGAAAATAAGAAAAGATAGTTTAGATCAATATTCTAAGTACAATAATTTCAAATAAGCTTAATTGAATATTTTTGTATTTGTGTAATAATGGAATACTCTGACCTCTAAATTATGAGTAAATATTGTAACACACAAAGAAGAAAAGATAGTTTAAAGGAAATTCCATTAAAAAACTTGAGATTCATCTGAATAAATAATATTATGTCAGTTATTTTCAACTGGTGTGCCATAAGAAGATCTTATGTGCAAAAATTTTTAACGATAATTAATTAAGGCCAAGTACAGTGGCTCATGCCTGTAATCCTAGCACTCTGAGAGGCCAGAGCCGGATGGATTGCATGAGCTCAAGAGTTCAAGACCAGCCTGAGCAAGACTGAGACTGTGTGTATTAAAAATAGAAAAATTAGCCAGGCAATGTGGCGAGTGCCTACTTGGGCACTTGCAAGATCGGTTGAGCCCAGGAGTCTGAAGTTGTTGTGAGCTAAGATGATACCATAGCACTCTACCCAGGGTAACAGAAAGAGACTCTGTCTCCAAAAATAGGTAAAAGAAAAAGATCATTAATCAAATTATTTTCCAAAGAAGTTCAAGGCACAAATAAGGATATTCTTTTTTTTAACCACTTTTTTTTTTGATCAATATAATTTAAGTGTGCCATGGAAGTTTAACTATAGGTTCAAGTGTGCCCTGAAGCAAAAAAAGGTTGAAAAACACTGTATTATGTGACGATCAAATCTCCTCCCTGAAGCTTATCCTGTTTTTATCCAACATATTTTTGAATGCCTACTATTTGCTTGACACAGTGCTAGGTACTGGTGACATACAATCTAGGGTAAGTTTTGGATCTTCAAGAATTCACAATCTTGTGGGAGAGAAACTACCCCAATAATCATGAACGTGTGCATTCAACAAGAAAATAATTCATATCTTATATGAATTATTTATTCCAACAGAGAAAATAATTCATGGGCAAAATAAGACAGAATAAATACAAAGAAAGTCCTTTGAAAGTAGGTTAGGACTAGCAAAAGGACACCCAACTCTAAATGGTAGTAATAAACACAAGAAAAAAAGATCGGATTGATTCTAGTTCAGTAACTTCAGGAAGGCCCTAGGAACATTTAAGAATGGCAGGTACCAGGACATCAGAGGAAGCTGGAGATGTGTTGGTGATGTTTCCTCAACTTCTACAGTTAATGAAAGGAGGACAACATGTTTTTCTTCAAAAATCTCAGTTGCTGGCCAATGTCAAATACAAAAGCCTGCTGGATGTACCGTTGTCCAATCTAATATGGTATTTTTTAGGGTCTAATGAAGAACACACAGAGAGTACACTTTCTGTAAGGCTTGAAAATGCCTTTAATGTGGAAATATCTGGCTGCACAAGTCCAGATTTGTGTGATCCAGAAACATCATGCCTTACTGTGCAGACAGTATTCTCCTTTTTCTATTTTATGAGCTGCTGTTTGAGGGAGACCGCACACATTTATGATTATGTTTAGCCTTCCAAGTCCAGTGTGGCTCTGGGCTTGCTCTCTGTTGCTGGCAGAGCTGCCTGTTTTCTAGAATGCTGGCAAAATGGAGGATGGGTCTCATCACTCTGCGGCATCTAGCTGTCTTCCCCTGTAGTCATGTCAGATGCTGTTGGCATTTGGCAGGTGTTAGGGTCAGAGGCCCTTGGGGAATATGGTACATGTTGTTTGGAACTACCATTATGGAGATGTGGCAAGTTGTGGCTCTTTGTATTCTCTTTAAGAATCTAAATATTTGTCATCTGTTTTCTTTAGTTTTCCATTATGATATATATTCTTTATCTCTTTATCCTATTAAATTATCACTGTCTTTTCCTCAAAAAAAAATGTTATTTTTCTCTAGCTTAATGTACCTCTTTTTTCTCTGGCAAAATAGTTCTTCTAAATTTTAACATTGCATATTATACTGTAGTGATCCCATATAATTGGTCTTAGTATGATTTTTCATTTATTGTTCAGTTTTCTTTTTCTGAATTTCAACATTGTAGAAAAGAGATAGTCTTTGGAATTTGACAGACCTGTATTTAAATCCAGACTGTGATGCTTAATTAGCTATGTTACTTATAACATTGTAGCTCAAAGTGTTGTCCACAGATCTGCATCTGATGTGTCACCTGGAAGCTCGTTAGAACTGCAGCCTCTCAGTCAGAACTACTGCATCTGCGTTTTAGCAAGCCCTGTGGGACTCACTTGTACATTATAGCTTGATGAGCACTGGCCTGTAACATATCTCTACATGTTATAGACACTTTAGGAATGAACCAACAGCAAGATGGTCACTAAGGACTTTCAAATAAAACCCATATGATTGTCTTCTGATCGTTAAATCATAAACTCATATGTGAATCAGGAGAGAAGACAATCTACAATGTTTATCTTATTCTAAATATATTCCAAGACTCCTGGGCCTTAGAGGAGCTTGACAGAAATTTGGTTCACCTGTGGATTTGTGAAAAAAAGTTAGCAAACTAACTATTGAAAGTGCCTGCTATGTTTTCAATGTGTTCCTGTCCAAATTCAGGTGTTGGCAATGGGATACTATTTGGCCTTAAAAGATGATTAGGCAAGGCTATAGGTATGCCCAGCTAGTTTTTCTATTTTGAGTAGAGATGGAATCTTGCTCTTGCTCAGGTTGATCTCATTCTGAGCTCAAGCAATCCACTCACCTCAGCCTCCTAAAGTGCTAGGATTACAAGTGTGAACCACCTCACCCAGCCACTACATGCTTTTATCAAAGGGCTTGGCAGAGGGTTCTGATCTCTTTTTGCCCTTTCATCTTGTGAAGATATGGCATTTGGAGTGCCATTTGGAAGAGTAGAGTAACCTTCACCAAATAATGTACCTGCTAGTGATTTGATCTTGGACTTCCAACCTCTAGAACTATGAGAAATAAATTTCTGTTCTTTTTTTTTTTCAGATTAATATGAAAGTACACAGAATTAGGTTTCATTGTTTGCATTTGTAAGGTCAAGTCCAAGTTGTAGTTGTTTCCTTCACCCAGGGAAGTGTGCCAGCTGCCTGTGCATTGGGTAGGAACTTGTTGAACTCTCTCTCTCCCCTCCTCTTGAATTTAATCAAGTTTTTCTCTCAAGTGAGCACAAAATTGTTAATCTACTAATTTTAATTTAGTACTGAAAACACATGATACTTGTTTTTCCATTCCTATGATACTTAGGAGAGTGTTCTCTGAATCCATCCAGGTTGTTACAAAGATATAAAATTTCCATCTTTTCATGGATGAATAGAATTCGATGGTATACATATACCACAGTTTATTAATTTATTCATGTGTTGAAGGGCATTTGGGTTCGTTCCACATCTTTGGAAATGTGAATTGAGCTGCTATAAACATTCAAGTGCAAATATCCTTCTCGTAAAATGACATTTTTTCTTTTGGGTAGTTACTTAGTAATGGGATTGCAGGATCAAATGCAAGGCTTACTTTTAGCTCTTTGGGGACTCTCCATCCTTCTTTCCATAAAGGCTGTACTAATTTGCATTCCCACCAACAGTGCATGAGTGTTGCCTTCACTCTGCACTCATGCCAGCATCTGCTGCTTTGGGACCTTGTGATGTTTTTAATAAACTACCCAAGTCTCAGCAACACAAAACAGACTAAAGCAATGTTTATCTACTATTGCAACCAACAAATTATAAGAATTACGATTCCTTTGGCAAGGAATCCTTAAGTATATCAAGGTCTCTTAATCTTTTGGTATAAACGTTTAAATTATAGAATTCCCCTTGTTGTGATTCCAGACAATAGGATTTTAATCTGGATTCCTACAGAGGTCTGTCTATGGGAAATGAACACACTGGAGATGCCACCTTGAGTGGTGTAAAGTCCATTGCTGTAATCATAGCTATAGTAGTCATTGTAGAGGTACATTTATTTAGTATTTTCCATAGGATAGGCACTGTCTTAGTACATTTTGAACAGCACACAACCAGTCCTTGTTTGTATCAATTTCTCCCCTAAATGTCACTAACATAAATGATAGGGTATGAAGAGCTATCCCTCAGCACTAATCCTAGATGACCCTGTTTACTCCTCCACTCAACCAGCCCGTAATTCATTTTCCTTTTCCTATAAATAGAAGCAAAAAAAAAAATCATGTAATACTTTATAATTTACTAAGCCCCTTATTATATATCTCACTTGACATCACTTAATTCTTCCAACAACTCCAAAAAGAAGATACCATCATCTCCATATTGCATGTAGTAAAAACGAGTCTCAGAACAGTTGCCCAATATTATGACTAAAACCTGAAGGAGCCAAGACTGGAATCCATGTGTTATGACTATAAAAGGTGTGATCTTTTTACTACATAACCTGTTTATGGTTCTGAAAACTAGGTTGATGAGAATTCAGGTGGGATTTTTCAAGGGGTAAAGGATCCAAGATCCTGCATCATTTACAATTAGGTTTGGCTGCAAATGACGAAGTAAAATCTTCCTGAACAAGACAAAAGTTTATTTCTCACTATGTTGAAGAAGTATAGAAGAAAGGGTGGTGCCTGTGGCTCAAAGGAGTAGGGCACCGGCCCCATATACCAGAAGTGGTGGGTTCAAACCTGGCCCCAGCCAAAAACTGCAACAACAAAAAAAAGTATAGAAGAAATCAGTTCAGAAGATAGTATTTTTTTCTTTTTTATATATAGAAACTTATTATTCCCAAGGTCAAGTATGGCTGCTGGCACTCAGCCATTACATCTGTATTCCAGGCAGCAGGAAAAGTAAATGGAAAAAGAATTATTTAAAAGAAATATCCTCCCAAATTGTATATACCATTTCTACTCATATCCAGTTGGTCAGATCTTACTCATATGACCACATCTAGCTGTAAGATTGGGTATTGGGTAACAACTACCTGTCTTCACTAGGTATTTTGCTAAAACACCCAATAAAACTAAAAGAATTTACAGTCCATACCTCTTTTTTTCTCACTGTGAAAATCTCCTTGAATTTGCCAATTTTCCAGTTTGAATTTAAATATATGTATATATTAAGAGGCTAAATCTTCTTATTTTCTTAAATTTTCTTTTGTATTTTTACAGTCTTAATTATTGGTTTAATAGCTCTTCATTTAACCTCATTCCCACAATTTTGCTCTTCACAAGTTTCGTAAACTTGAATTTTACCCATGTTTACATGGCTCCTACTATGTGGCAGCCACATACCAAGTATTATCCCAGCTTATGGAAATAAACATGAATGAAGCACAGTGCCTCCTGAGAGGTAAATAAAACTGTAATCAGAGAAATGATAACCCCAGGCTAGGATGTAAGTTAATGCAGAAGGCCCAGGTGTGGGATGAACCACAGAGAACAAGCTTTGCCCTGCCCTGGGAGCTTGGGAGGCCTGCAAGGACCAGGCAAGAGAGGTGCAGAGCCACATGGGCTATAACCTCTAGTCCCTGAGGTCTAGAGAAAGTCACACCAGTAATAAGAATTAATAAAGGTAGAGGAGATTTTCACCAGCATTTTGAAGATGTATCTTGCCACTAGCTTGTTTTAAATGGCTAAATTAACTGTCAGGCCATGTAAAATGAATGAAAAATTGTCCTAGTAATGAAGTTCTTTGATTTAGAAAACGTTTATTGATTGTTTGTGTGTACATACGCATGTGCATCCAAAGGTCTGTGTGGGACAAAGAAATTAGAATGTGGTCCTCAGGAACCCAGGTCCCCTGGATTGCGTTCCACATTGCAGGAACTTCAGACCCAGAAGAGGATGATAAGATATAGGTGAAATGCCGTTTGAGAAAAAGCAGTGAAAAGATTTTGTGCAGGCACACTCGTGAGAAACTGAGGCAGAATCCCATATGGCTGGGTTAGTTGCAGGCCTAACATGACCAAGGCTTTGTCTGGAATAGCATTTCCAGACTGCATTAAGGAATTAAGGTTGACTTTATAAGGCCAATGAAAAAGCCATTTGGAAAACTGGCCAGATACCTATCAGTAACCTTTCCTGATCTGTGGTAAGTGAGGAAGGTCACTTGCTGAGGGGTCTGGGAATGGAGTAACCTTTCCTGATCTGTGATAAGTGGCAAAGGTCACTTGCTGACGGGTCTGGAATGGAAATATGCTAGGAGACCTCAAGAGAAGAGGAATTTACCCAATGCATATAGGTATCTAATGGCACAGATGAAACCTGGGCTCATGAAAGGCTTTTGAGAAGTCCAGCCTGAGAATTCCTTATAAAAGGCTCCAGCAAAACCCCCCTGACTTAAGGCCTACATGGGAACAGAGGTTTGCACACAAATTCCTATATGCCCAAGAAGTTTCTCTATGCTTTGCTTAAAGATTCAAAGTAACTGCCTCTAAATGTAGAACAGACATTCATATCCTCTCTTTCCCTCATAGCCTCAGGCTTCATCAGATAAGAACAAAGAACGTAATGACTGACATGTTCTTCATTAAGTTATGTTAAACCAGGTTATGTTGAAAGGGTTATGCTTAAAGGTTTATGTTGGGTGGATTATTAGATTACCAGGGAGGAGCTACTTACAGGGCGAGTGGTCATAAGATGTTTAAATGGATTAATGAAGTCATTGATGTCCGATGCACATGTGCAGAGGGATTGTAATGAATGTTAATGAGGGCATTGCTATATAGTGCACATGCACAAGATTCCCTATATAAACCAACCGTAAATAAAGAAAGCTCACCATTTTGCCTGAGCGAGCAGATGATCACCTTTATTTAAAACACAAGTTCAATAAGTGTGCTTATTCTCTGCAACATCACTTTTCCATGAGACCCTTATGACAACAATAAGGTACTGCACAAATAGCTGGGACATGGGCCCGTGTGTGTGCCAAGTGTCTCATGCAAGATGTAGATAGTAAACACTATGAGACTTCAGGGACAGAAGATGGGCACTTTAGAGTCATTTGCTTCACTAGAAAAAGCTTTCTAGAAGAGAATGTAGTTTATCAGGTACTTAAAAGAATCAGTAAGATGTGGCTGGGTGTTGATGGCAAGTAAAGAATGTAGGAAATTACAGAAGAATGGAACAGTTTATACAAAGGCCCTACACAGAAAAATGACATTATAAATTATCTTTGGGGGACTGATAAATGGATCAATTTATTTGGGGCAGAAGGCAAGTATTGTCAAAGGATAATCTTAAAGAACAGACAAAAATCATACATTATATCTGATACAGAGAGAAAATAAGCATGTACCACAGAGTCTGTTTAACTTATTAACGAGGGATATTATAACTCGTTGAGAAGAAAATCCAAATACAGCAGTCATGTTTATAAATATAAATAATGAACATTGAAATAAATGTGCAATGAGAGGCAAAACTGGCTTCTTCCACTTGGGGGAAAAAATGTTAACCTTCACTGGACAGTTTTTCTGTGTCTACAGATAAGAATTACTTTGTATTGTTATTGGTTATCTACCATTTACACAGTTTTAAGTAGCTCATAAGTATTAAAAGGGGCAGAGCCCCCATAGACTCAGAGTCAGGTAAGTCCTTGAGAGTACCTTGTGGTTTTCCACCAAGACACAATTTTCCTGCAGTCAAGGAGTGTTAGGAACCAGATCAGTCTGCATAGAAAGGAAGGGTTCAGATTGTGGAAGATCTTAATGCCTGTGCCTGGGGATTTATTCTATACAAACCAGTATTAAAGGGATCAAAGTGGCAACTTGATGTTAGCCCAGAGGAGACAATGTTCATAAAAGGGGTAATAGAGAAACCCTTGAAGGTTGGAAGCATTTCAGGAACTTAACATTGATAAGGATTTGAGGGTAAAAGGGTCTGAACTAAAATGAATGCAGTGAAACTCACAAGGAGGGATGATTATAAGGACAATTATATAAGAAGAATCAACATTGGTTGAGTGAAAGAGAAACAAAAGGTAACTCTAGTTTTAAATCATTATTTGGAGCAATTTTCATTCAGTTAAAGAAATAATGAATGCCTAAAGCATACTAGGATCTGTAAGGATTACTAGAATCCCCAAAATTAATAAGATATAGTTCCTGTCCTTAAGGAATTCTCAACCCTAAAAGGAAGACAGATGTCTACATAAATAATACTACAATGTAAAGGCTATCAAAGGAGGATCAAGTACTCTAGGAACTCCTATAAGGCAGCAGTTAATGTAGCCAGGAAGGTGAATGAGTGTGTCACAGGAAGCAATTGAGGAGAGTGATACTGAAAAGACACCTGCTATCCAGATAAGCAAGATGGGTTAGGATATGTGGAGGGGCCTCATGGATAAAGAAGTTGAAGGTGAAAGGAGCAGATCACAGGGGTGTGGCTGGAAACCAAGGGGGAAGGTGGAGTGGGGCCCATCATGATGGTCACTCTTCCTCCTTGATGAGGAGTCTGGGCTGTTGTCTGTGGATTAGGAGCTCTTCAAGCAGAGAAGGCTGTATATCAGTTCTATACATACTGAATTTTCACAGAGGGTGAACTATCTCAGCAGAAATAACTGGGATTCATTCAGTTATATGGTCACTCAACAAATGCTGAGAAATTAGAAAGAGTAGGAACTTCAAAATGGTGGTGGAGAAGCATGCTGGTTTCACTGCCGCTCATAGAAAACCAAAAGCAAATATACAGTGCCAAGATTATCACCAGAAGTACTTCAGAACCCAAATGTGAAGATGATACATTTCCTGGAGCCACAGAGAAGTGAAAAAGCTTTGAGAAGACAGTAAGAGAATTGGACCGCCACATCAGCCATACCCCTTCATTCTGTTCAGCACCACATATGTGCAAAATTTCCCCTTACCTCAGTTTCTATGATGAAAAAAGTGAGATTGAAGGAGATCAACTTCTTCATCATTCTGGGTTCCCTGTTAGAGCACTTGTCCTTGCCTTCATCTAGAAATCAACTGAAGTGATAAATATCCCTGAGGACATGTAGAGACAAAGGGAGGAATGGAACTATCATTCTCATTCCCCAAAACTCTGCTTTATAACTTGGCCAAGGGAGAAGGCTGTTCAGCAGCACCATGCTACAGGAAGTTCATTCCACGGATCCTTGGGTACAAACTCCTAGCCAGTTTTTCCACACTGCTAGGATAGTCTCCCCCTGAAACTTTCCCCACTTGGGAAGGGCAGAGCTCCCATCATTTACTAGAGCCAAAGAAAACCTAGGCTTAAGCCCAAAGGAGATGGTGACCTAGCTATAAAGAATTGCTAAGCAAACATATTCAATAAAATCAAAACAAGCCAGACAGAAGACTATAATAAATTATTAATTCTTCAAGGCAAAGACATAGACATATACTCATAAGAAACAACAGCAAACAGGGAACCATAATCTCCCCTAATGGGCAAAGCAAGGATCCAGTAACTGACCATAATAAGACAACAGTGTGGCTCGGCGCCTATAGCTCAACCGGCTAAGGTGCCAGCCACGTACACCTAAGGTGGCAGGTTCGAATCCCCAGCCCGGACCCACCAAACAACAATGACGGCTGCAACCAAAAAATAGCTGGGCGTTGTGGCAGGTGCCTGTGGTACCAGCTACTTGGGAGGTGGAGGCAAGAGACTCACTTGAGCCCAGGAGTTGGAGGTTGCTGTGAGCTGTAATGCCACGGCACTCTACCCAGGGGGACAGCTTGAGGCTCTGTCTCAAAGAAAAAAAAAAAAAAGACAACAGTGTATGTGTTCTATCTGACCAAGAATTCAAAATAGTAGTTTAAGGAAACTTAAAGATCTCCAAGATAGCACAGAAAATTAGTTCAGAAATTTACCAGAGAAATATAACATAGATCGAAATAATTAAGAAAGTCAAACTGAAATATTGGAACTGAGAAATATATTTGCTGAACTAAAAAAGTCATTAGAGGCTCTCAAATAGCAGAATGAATCCAGCAAAGGAAAGAATCAGTGAGCTGGAAGATAGGCTATTTCAAAATACACAGTCAGAAGAGAAAAAAAGAATGAAAAACAACAAAGATATATAAAATTATCTCAAAAAAGCAAATCTAAGAATTACTGGTACTAAACAGGGAGTCAAGCTAGAAAGAGAATATAGTGAGTAAATGAAAAATACCCTATAGAGTTTTAGATCAGGTGGTAGGATCCACAAAAGAATGGCCAGGAAAATGGTGGTCAAAAAAGTGGGAGACAACTTTCCAGGGCAAGGACAGGCCCATTAAAATAGCTGCTTAAGGAACATTCTGGAAGGTGAGACTAGGAAGAACTAGAGGTTAACAGTTAGGAGCTCACTGGAAGCGGCTTTGAGAGAGCTTTTTGCTGCAGTGACTATTTGTTGACATGTATGTGGTGTCCCAAAAGTCACTCCCAAAAGTTGCCATACATAGGGAAAATGAGAAATTGTAGCTAAACTTATACTTACAAAATATTCATTACAAAATTTTACAAAGAGATGGCCAACATGTAGAGAATATTTTGTAAATATTTTGTAATGTGAAGGATTTGTAAATAAAGGTACATTTAGGTACCAGTCCTCATTTTCCGTATGTATGGTGACCTTATAGATGAGGTTTGGGATACCCTGTAGAGTACCTTTTTATAGAAATCAAGTCACATTAACTAGTTAAGAGACTTGCTATCACAGCTAAGGTACAGTGGCTGATCATGAGTGGCAACACTTACACACTTGCATAGTAAAGCAGTGTGCTAGAACATAATGATTGAACTTAGTGATGGGTTTCCTGTGTGTGATCTGTGGAAAGCAAACAGCAAATGAAAGGCATGGTGAGCTCACCACTTAGATCCAAGTGATTTTCTTGTATTATCAAATTTTACAGATGTTCTTTTTTAAATATAAAGGATATGGCACTTTATTTCAGATTCCTCAGTGAAAATATAGCCTGGGTGGGTGGTGATCAGATCCAGCTCAAATATCAAGTTAACCCATTTAAAAAAGAGAAAAACAGCACTCCAAATGCTGCTGACCTGAGGGAGTCTGCAACCCTTACCTATTAGTGACAGTCACTACATGCATTTATACTCAGACGTGGACATTCTGGCTGCTGAATAAAGTAGTAACTAAATATTTTTTCACATACCTTCCAGCTACATGCACATGCTCTTTTGTTGATTTTCTGTGCCCCTGGCTTTAGACTTTGAATATGTGGTGTCTAATGATACAATTGTACACTGCATGTTCTTTTCCTCTTTGAAGTATTGCTCTATCTTTGTCTCCTGAAATAGCCTTATACAGTAAGTGGTAATTATTTCCTCTTTGCATAGTAAATTATGATTGCTTTGCAAAGGAGCCTGTGCTAAAACAATCAGAATCAGAAATAGAATTCATATCCTTATTGTGACAGGTGAATCGATGTACTATGCTTTGGCATTTCATAAGGAACCATGCAGAACATAAGAGAAGGTATGAGAGGCTAGCTAAGACAGGGCAGCATCATAGGAGCGCCTGGTAAATACTGCCATTTGTTGAGGAGGCTTCAAGAGAAATGACTGCAAAAGAGGCCAGTGGTTGGCCATTGGGTTTGTCTTTGCTAATCTTTCAGATGAAGGTGTCAGTAGGGTGGCAAGAGCAGAAATCAGAGTTGGGAGTGAAGCAGGAAGAGGAAGCATCACCAATGCACGAGTGATTGAGCATCTAGCAGAAGGAGGACAGATAAACTGGTAATTAGATGAGAAAGGGAGGACAGGGTCTTATGAAGCTGTTGGTGTTTTACAGAACCCTTCTTTGAAGGAAGTAAGAGCTTGATACTTAGACTTCCTGCCAACAGTTGTGTTCATTTTTCATTTCTATTTCAGCTCTACACTTTTCTCAGAGGTTGAAAAACTCCTGAGCCTAATATGTGGATGTGTTGGACATTATAGTCATTGGTTTTATTCAGCTGATTGATTCTGGTTTCAGAATAGTTCCAAGTTACTATCCTTACTGTTCCTTCCCGTTGGCTTTGGAGCTGTTAGCTGCAGCAAACTCAGGGAGCCAAATATCTGCTACCTTGTAGGTCTTGTAGGTCTAATGCTTGGTAATGTCTGACATAAGCTACTTAGTGAGTGTAATAACACAAACTAACCTGAAGGGTTCTAATGGAGGCCCCTGGAGTTTGCACTTACATAAGGAATGGGGGGGGGGCTTTTATTTTTTTGTTCCCACAATATACATAGAAAGTGACATATTGATGAATAAAATTGTTATCACTTCCTATTATTCCTGCTATCATTAACTTAGCCTGTGATCTCACCACTGTCTTTTTTTGTCTGTGCTTCAGTTTTCATATTTGGAAATGAAAGAAGGAAACATATATTTGATGTCTAAACATATCTATTTTAAGGGCTAGTATGGCCCCTTGTTTTATAGCATCTCATTTTGTCCCCATTAAATGCCAGTGAAGTGTTCTTAGTCCCATTTTACAGCTGAGGACACAGATGCAGAGAAGTGGTGACAGGCCACACTCACACACCTGATAAGTGACAGACTGCAACTTGAACCCAAATCTATCCCCATTGCCCAAATACACCAGTGAAATTATGAAAGCCTGGCATATAAGGGTCAGTCAGTTCTGAGAACATTAACTTGTAGCTATTTGCAATTCAGTATAACCTAATGTTTTTTACTGGTGTAACACCTATAAATTCCAGATAATTTGCTCAAACATTCTAAGAAAACTCTATTACAGTTTTTCTGTAGATGTTATGGTTTTTTGTGACATTTTAGATATGTCACAGATATGTTAAATGTGTTAAAAATGTCATGTATAAGACAGGAAACACTTGGTAAAATATATCCAAACATCTACCACAGAGCTTAAATCACATTTTACTGTCTTGGGAAGTGTAATTTCCTGAAAAGGAAGGACATGCAGTTCTAGTGTTACAATTCTATTCTAATGCTACAATTCCATGAACGGCTATTTAAAATGTATAAATGAAAGCTGGGAGTGGTGGCTCACTGTAATCCTAGCACTCTAGGAGTCTGAGGCAGGTGAATTGCTTGAGCTCAGGATTTTAAGACCAGCCTGAGCCAGAGCAAGACCTCATCCCTAAAAAAAAGAATAACCGGACATTGTGACGGGTGCCAGCTACTTGGGAGGCTGAGGCAAGAGAAGCACGTAAGCCCAAGAGTTTGAGGTTGCTGTGAGCTATGACTCCATGGCCCTCTACCAAGGCCAACAGAGTGAGACTCTGTCTTAAAAATAAATAAATTGGCTTGGCGCCTATGGCTCAAGTGGCTAAGGTGCCAGCCATGTACACCTAAGGTGGCGGGTTCGAATCCAGCCCAGCCCACCAAAGAACAATGATGGCTGCAACCAAAAAATAGCCAGGCATTGTGGTGGGTGCCTGTGGTCCCAGCTACTTGGGAGGCTGAGGTAGGAGACTCACTTGAGCCAAGGAGGTGGAGGTTGCTGTGAGCTGTAATGCCACAGCACTCTACCCAGGGGGACAGCTTGAGGCTCTGTCTCAAAAGAATTAATTAATTAATTAATTTAAAAAATGTAAGCAGTTAAAGAGTAAAAAATAAATTAACTGGCATTGGATTTATATTAATGTTAGTCAGAATTTCTTAAATCATTCTCCAGGGGAACACTGTGTTCCTGTAAAATGGATCAATTTATCAAAGTCAAATACTGATCTTTCCATAATTGGCAAGAAAAGATATATGTAATATATGGAATTCTATATTAAATAATTTTAAGGTTTTATAATAAACTGTGCTTAAATCTTTGTTGTCTACCATTATTCATCGAATATTATAATCTAGAAATTGTATCTGATATGTGACCAAGGAGAAATAAATAGCATTTAAAATTACTTTAGTATACTAGTACTTCATGGTCTTATGCAGTAAGTAGCATGTCCCAAAAGTTACTTGACCATGGGAATTTGAGAAATCAGTGGAGTTACTTTAAAGTTATTTGTTAAATGCACCATTTATGAGAAGTTAGCCTTATTACTGTAAAATATGGAATGACTCCATTGAATAATTATTCAAATATTTATGTGTGAAGTTTTCCTTTTTGTATTTAGTGAGTAAAATAAAATGCTTATGAGAAATCCTTGTCTGAACTACAGCATAACAGTCTCTTTTAGCCTATGTATACATAAAATGCCAAAGTAAACATTAAAACATTTACGAAGTACATTCAGTATTCCTCTCTGTCCCCCTCAAAATAGAAAACATCAGTATGAAATAATTCTGCAATTCTGTGCACTTCATCCCTTCATGCTCCCCAGTACCTAGCTCATCTGTGGTGGAAGAATATGATCATTTAAATGCAACAAGAACAGCTTTGTAAATGGGCCTGCCTCCTATGAGCAGCAGCACAGAGCTAGAATTCATCTCACCATTGGCTCTGCTTCCCGTAAATGAAGGAGTTGAGTAACCAAGAAGCCAGCTAGACCTTCCTCCCTTCCTGAGCTTTGAGGGCCAGGTCTTTGCAAATTCCACCCTTCCTTCCTGAAAGTCTGGGCTCGAAAGGGCAGTCGCAGAAAGATGGAAAAACACACACATCCACCCCACGCTGACCTTTCGTCCTTTCTGAGATGGTCTTACTGTTTTGCCATAAAAAGTGCACCCAGTAGATCTAATACCAAGAATGGCTTCAGGGTGACTTTTTAATTGACAGAAAAAAATATTTAAAACTGTATTATAGTAATTTGATGAACACTCCAGACATTCTGTAGGGAGAATGGGGATTCCACCTGAGTGCAGTAGCTGAACATTGTGTGTTCTACCTCAAGATAATTTAGGAATCAAAAGTCATAAGTTTCTATCTCTTTTATAGATAAAGATATTGTGTAGTTTCTATCTCTTTTAAGAAGAGAGAAATTATGTAGTGCATAATGGACCTTTTAAATATCTCACATAAGTATTTTTTAATAAACTTGTGATTTCAGAATAGCTTTGGATTTACAAAAGAGTTGCAAAGATAGTCCAGACAGTTGCTGATTCCCCTGCTGCTAACATCTTACATTACCATAGCGCATTAGACAATTAAAAAACCAATATCGGTACATTATTGTTAACTAAACTCTACGCTGGACTTTATTTGTATTTCATTTTTTTAATCTATTTTCCATTCCAAGAAACCTTCTAGGATACCACATTAACATTTAGTCATCGTGGCCCCATAGACGCCTCCAGAGTAACACAAATACTTTTAAATTACTGAAATACAATAGTAGGAGCTTTGGGATTATATTATGTATGCAATAATTAAGACAGTTAAGCCATAGTCAGACTGAATCTTGACCCCTTTTCCTCTGTGGAAGGAACCCCTACATTTCCTCATTCAAAACATTTTTGGATGATGCTGGGATAACTTTAGAAAGAATTCATGAATTACTCCCTTGACACACTATGATGAGCCTTCTTCCAAAAAGTTACTTCTGTTATTTATATCCACCAGCAGGAAAATATGTCGTCTTCACTGTGGCTGTTACTGGAGTCAGGAAAAGTAGGCTCCTTCCTAAAATAATTAGACTGTTTTTCAATAAAAAAAAAAAATTAATGTTGACTAGGTTCACAGGGCAGGTCAAATTCAATGGATGAAATAGCCTATTTATTTTTAGTTATGGATTAATATGGGTTACTTATTTTAGTAAGTAACCCATAAAGACAATATACAATTTTGTTTATGTGCATATAACTATCACTGTAGGAGAGACAGCATGAAATAGACTATGAAGAGGGCGAATCTGAAAATAAAGTAATGTTCAATCTCAGGCTGCTTTAAAAGGTGACAGTGGAAAATCCTGTTGACACGAAGCACTTTAGTTCCTTTGCTTTCATTTCCAGTTTTATAAAAGGAAGTTAGGCCTGGCCTGCTTAACTGCAGCAATATTTTAAGTTAACTAAGGATTTCTACTTCTTCTGCCATCTCCCTGGCTTAGGCCGAGATCACTACATGTGTGAAACCATTGTAAGAACCTCAAGCAATTCAAGTGTGTGTGTGTGTGTGTGTGTGTTCATTCTCCTCCACATCACTCACTGCTAGATTAAACCTCCCCATTTCTGTGGGCTTATAACCCTACTCAAAAAAAATATTTTTTTTTTTTGCAGTTTTTGGCCGGGGCTGGATTTGAACCCACCACCTCCGGCATATGGGGCCGGCACCCTACTCCTTTGGGCCACCGGTGCTGCCCGCAAAAATATTTTCTAAAGATGAAAAATGTTCAACATTATGTTCCTTCATGCTGGCAAACCAAACTCTTACCCACCAGATATTTCTTCTTTAAGGTCACATAAAACCTTCATCACACTGATTACTATAATCATTATCAGCAGTTATTTTGTGCCTTCATTACTATAGGCTTGCTTTCTTCAGGTCTCTGCTTATTTTTTTTTACCTTGGTTCTCATCTCAAAGTTCTGTCCTTTCTAAAGGCTAGATAAAAGGCCCAGCTAGAATCCTACCTTCATTTCTCTTCAGTGCCTACCGCCTCTCCCTAGTGGTTTCTCTCTCCTGAGACCCTTGGTCTAAACAGGCACTCTAAGTCTATTTCCTCTTGGTCTTATTTTCGGTATATTCATATAGTGTCTATACCAAATTGAGATCATACCAATTAAATAATTCATCATTCCTTTTCTACTTATATAACCATTTTGTGTTATTAAATATTTTTGAAATGTGATTTTTAATGGTTGAATAAATAGTCTCCAGTAAATTCCATATCTCTTAAAGGCATTTACATACAGTAAGATATTTAGGTTATTTCCTTTTCCTTTTCTTCAAATAATGCTGCCCTGAGCATTTCTTACTCAGCTCTAATTATGTATTTGAGATAAGTTCTAAGAGTGGCCTGCTTGAAAATGATCATTATTAGGTCCTTGGTCTGTATTTTCAGATTACCTTCCAGATATATTATACCCTCTATCAGCAGTGTATGAACATGTCCGTGTTGTCACTTCTCATTAGCACTGGGCATCACAATTTGCTTATTTGGTTTCTTAAATAGATACTTAAAACCTGTCTCCTTATAGTTTTACATAGTCTGGCTACAAGCCCGGTATCAGATGTGTGTTCTGCAAATATTTTCTCACAGTCTGTGGCTTGTCCTTTATCACTTTGTTAACAATTATCTTTCTAAAACCAAAATTTAATTTTGATGACTTTCAGTATATCAGATTTTGACATGGGCTTTGCTTTGGGGGTCATAGCTAACAAATCCATGCCTAACCCAAAAATCACAAAGATTTTCTCCTATGTTTCTTCAGCCGTTTTATACCTTTAGGTTTTATATTAGATTTCTGACACATTTTCACTTAATATTTGCAGATGGCATAAGGTCTTTTTTAAGGTTGATATTTTTGTGGTAATTAGTAAAAGATCAGGAATCTTTCCAGATAAGAAAATTAGAATAAACTTTTGGGGGCTGGACACAATTATAAGAGGGACTTTACCTAACAACTGCAATTGTTGTAACCTGATTTCTTGTACACTCAATGAATCCCCAACAATAAAAAAATAAATAAATAAAAGAAAATTAGAATCATGAGTCTATCAAAGGCATGTTTGTTGTTTAAAGAAGTAATAAATTTGCTTTTAATACAGGGTAAGCTATTGCTGCCCATTCGTATCTTGAGTCTAATTTGGGGCATACCTCAAGTCAATGGATGATTATTAGCCCAAAAAACCCAGAAAATAAATTGTTATTACCACTTAGGTTACTTGGAAGGGATATGTTCGCTTATTTAACCTACACAATTTATGTAATTATATTAATATATTTATTTCTGTAAGCATTTTTGGGGACTTAAGAAGTGTATTGTAGTAAGCGAATGTGAAAACATAATTTCTTTGCAGTTTCATAACCTGTATGCAATTAACATCTGATTTCTAGAATGAAAGGGAGTCAAAGTAATTAACATTCTTGAACCACAAAATTTTTATTATATGAGGAACATCTGTCAGCATTAAGCGACTTGGGCTCTGGGGAATGGACTCATAAAGGTTATGAAAGAAAGAACTGTGATAAATAAGAAAAATTTGTAGTGAAGAGTGCTTGGGGTTATTTGGGAAATAAAAAGTTTCTGAGTAATTGGCAGTGCCCCCAAAGCCTTTTAATCTCTTGCCTTTCTCTCTGTAGGTCATCAGCTCAATGAGCTCCCTTTCTGAGTACTGCCTGCCTTCCATTCTGCGGACATTATTTGACTGGTATAAAAGGCAAAACGGAATTGAGGATGAATCACATGAATACAGACCAAGAACAAGCAATAAATCAAAAAGGTACATTTCTTTTGTGTTAGAATTATAGTTTGGGCTTTTTTTTTTTTAAAGAAATGTAAATAAAAATAAGAGTTATAAGGTTCTAACTCTTCTGAGCATACCTTGCAGGTGCTGCAGGGGGCCCCCTTGTCTGTTGCAGGGAACCCACCTGCGACACCAAGTCACAGCCAGCAATCCCAGTTGAAAGTTCATACACAGACTTATTTCCACATTAGTGGGGACAGGGTGTCAGGTCGCCCTCTTGCCAGCTTCCTTCCTCTGCCCGCTCCTCTCCAGTCTATGCCCAGAGCAGAATGCTGGCTGCAGGCTTTGCCTGACATGGTGAGATGTTCTAGTTCTTGTTCGGTAACCTTGAGCGCTCATTGTGCTTTATTAGCCCACTGACTTTGGGCAGCTCACCACCTCTCTGTACCTCAGTCCCTTCGTGAGCAAAATGGGGCGGTTAGTTAGTTTACACCACTGCTGACTCCTCCTGCCAGCCTAGCATCTTGTTTATTTACTCTGTGGTCCCCTTCTCCATGGGCTTGACAGATGGAACTTGCTGCCCATCAAACTTCAGATTCTCATTAATGTGTGTCTCCCATGTTTTAGGTAAACATGTAAAACTTCAAATGAAAACCAACCTATAGCAAGGCAGTGAATACATAGGAAAGTTTAATACATTTACCCTTTTTTTAAAAAAAAGATTATTGTAAAAGCAGCTAGATTTCTCCACATGAATTGATTATGTACCTTTTACAAAATGCTTTTAAAGAAAAATTAATCACTCAGAAAATCAGACATTAAGTACTTTTTGTAAGTGGTTTATCTTTCTCACTTTTCTTGACAGTCCTAAATACTGTTTTTTTTAAATGTAGACTTCTCCTGAAATTTAAGACCTATAATTTTACCAAATTACATTTCATTTGAATTTGTAATCTATAATCTTATAATGTGCTTGAATTTATGTGAGAGTCAATCATTTTTAATCATTTTGTTTACAGGGGGAGATTAGTAACTTTTTCATATTGAATAATATTTTAGTTGAAGAAAGAAATTTTTTAAATTTACAGGTAATTTACACACTACAAAATTCACCCTTTTAAAGTACATAAATCAGCATTGTTAGTATATTGGCCCGGTTGTGTAACCGTCACCACTATCTAATTTCAGAACATTTTCTGCACCTCAAAAAGAAATTATATGCCCCACCCACTGCTAATGGGTTTAATATTTTTTAACCTATTGAATTTTAATTCTATATTTGAAAATGCTTCAAGCCATATGATTAATATGATAAATTAATGAGATAGTTTTGTTATTTTTACATGTTGGCTTATGACCAGATGTTAAAACTTACCTGGGGGTGGGGAGCAGAACAGTTTTATTGAGTTGAATTAAGTGAATTCTAGTTTTGTTCCTCTGCTTTGTCAGAATTTAGTTACTGAAAGTAGATTTTTCACAAAGTGATTGCTTTATGGATTGAAAATGATAGACTTTTTAGATTGTGCTACTGATTATTTTCTGGTGATTAGAGTAACTACTGAGATGGAATACCGAATCAGGACAGTAAAATTTAACTTGGTATCATTTTAGTCACAGTGGAATGTTTATAATAAGAGAATATGTGCTTAGGACAAAACCAAAGACAAGGGTCTCTAGAGCATGATGTGAGCTTCTCTTATCAGAAAAAAAAGCTAAAGGGAACTTTAGGGACGAGCATACGCAACGGAAAATAGTCAAATGTGAGGGATATACACTGGGTTATGATGTCTAAGATTAGTACAATTATTGACATTTTGACTACCAAAAAAAGTCTGTCAAATCTTTCCAACTCCTGGCACTTAGACCTCAGACCAGCAATAAAGCTGAATTCAATATTTGGAAAGTATATGTCTGTCTTCAGTCTGAAAGCATAACTTGACTTACTAAATAAAGTGGAATCATAGATCCAGGGTTTTTTTTCTTCCAATGACTGCTGCTTTCTTAGGCTCCTCTGCCACTCTGGAAGCTCCTTATCGGCCATCCACCACAAACATGCTCTCTCAGCCACTGCTGGCCACTCTGGGCATTCTCCCTCCCTTTGGTCTTCCCAATTACCTGTTTCCTTACGTCAGGGCTGGGATGCCAGGTCACTGGCCCGGGCCTATCTAATTGTCCGGACTTGGACCACTGTGCTACCTTGCTCGGGATCAAGTCCCTTTAGGTGCCGGAGGGCAATTCATCCTAGCAGGAGAGAGAGAGAAACAGTCTCAGAGGGAGAGAAAAAGTCTTATTAGGAGAGCGAATCTTAGCAGTCTTCATAGAAGGGCTCGGAGCAGGCACCCTCCAAGCAGGAAGAGCAAAAGAGTTAGAGTGAGCGAGTCCATGAGAGAATGAATGAATCCAGACTAACCGATCCTGCAGCTACTTATACAAGTGATCCCGTGGCTATTTGCACCACAGGTGTGGAGACTGCCAAGCACTGATGCTTGTGCCCTTCCCCATGTCCTTATCACCAAGGGGTTATGGAGATGCTATGTCACAGGTGTTTCTTATAGTTTCAGAGAGTTCAAAGCTTAACTCTCACTTCTCCTTCCCTTAAATCATCTGGTCTCCAACATCCTTATTCTGTGATATTATGGATATGAGATCTGACAGTTAAGTACACAAACTCTTGCTAGAAAAGGTGCTACATACCTCACTGCTGAATTGCACTACAGTCACCTGCAATGTACTCCCATTAGGCAGCTATACACCAATGCCCATGCCTAGTATACCCTTTAAAACAATTTTGGAACTCTTTTTCTGATATGGCTGTCAAAGCTATTGTCATATTATCCTTAATGTCCTGAATGTCATCAAAATGTCTTCCCTTCAATATTTCCTTTATCATTGGGTAAAATAAAAAAGTTATCTGAATCCAGATTAGGTGAGTAAGGAGGGTGTTCCAATATAGTCATTTGTTTACTAAAAACTCCCTCCCAGACAGTGCTGTGTGAGGTGGTGCATTGACATGATGCAAGAGCCATGAGTTGTTGGCCAGGATTTTCAGTTAAGACTTTCATAACCTTTCTCTATCCATTTTCACTTGATCTACTATGGCTCTCACAGTCACCTGACAATTTTGACACACAATTTGATGGATTTTTGCAATGTTTTTGTCAGTTCTGCTCGTTGCTGGCTGCCTTGTCTTCTCTTCATCAATGATGCTTTCTCTCCCCTCAGAAAAACGTTTAAACCTTTTGTGCACTGCTGTTTTCTTATTGGCATTATCCCCATAAGCTTGGACTAACAAGTCCCTGATTTCACTTACACTCTTACCAAGTTTAACAATAAATTTATGAGTATTTGTTTTTTGCTCTAATTCAAGTTCCCACATTCTCATGGCAACACACAAAAACACATCAACAATAATAAATGCCACTCAGCAAAACACTGCCACACATCAACATGAACACAACTGTAAGACCCTGATATACCAAAGTCATGAGACCTTACTGAACTATTTTGTACAATGGTGCCAGCATAAGCACATGGTGGCAAGTTTACAAACTTAATTGTCAGATCTCGTATAAGGGCTGACTTGTGGATGCCTCCTTCATAAGACAGCTGCAAAGATTTTCCCTTCCTTCGACTATCAGCAGCTCTTTCCAGTGGGTCTTAGAAGACTTCAGACAAATACTTTTGTCCCCCTACAATTCCTTCCTGGCAGGGATGTTCATAAATGATGCTGAATGAATGAGTTCCTGGCCTGTTGATACATTTCCCCCTGCAAGGTGAAGGTGCACCTTTCCCTCTTAACCATTTCTGTCATCCACTAGCCTTTATTTGACCTGCTCAAAGAGCAGTCCAGAAACTCTTTTGTATATCTTAACTATTACTTTCCTTTCTTTCGATTCTCTCTTAACTAAAGAGAAAAACATTCCATATTTAAAATAGTCTTGATTTATTTTGAAACTATCTTCTTGACAAGTCCAAATCCTGTCATCCTTCCTCACTGGTTTTATTTAATATATGAGTATTAGCCCTTATACATTTGGGAGATTATACTAAATACTTGACATGCTTTACCTTTTCAAACAGTTGTATAAGTACTATTGTTATTCTCATTTTATAGTTGAAGAGATTGCTGGTAAGTAGAAGAGGCATAATTTTAAGCCAGTACCATTCCACACGAGAGTCACTGTGCTCTTAGCCACTATTCTGTGCCAAGAAGCCCAGCAGTCATCTCAGGTGTCTGTCTTTGTTCAGCTCCAAGCGAGCCCGTAGTCAGAATGACACAGCTTTGACTCTCTACCTCTTCTTCCTTCTGTCTTTTTGCTCTTCTTCTCCTCTACCACTTCTTCACTTCTTCCCTCCTTTCCCTAACTCTAAAGTGGCAAAAGTATAAGAGGAAAGGGAGAGAGGGAGAAAAGAAAAAAGAAAAGCAATGCTGATCCCTTCTCCACCCCTACAGTCCTGCTGCTTCAGCTGGTGACCCTCTCATTTCCTTACCATCTCCTTTAACTCCTTTCTCAAGATCCTTTGATGGACACCTCTAGTATGGTAGTCTTCTCAAGTGCGTTATCACATATACAAGATGATAGAATTCCTGGATGCTCCTTTGGAAAAGTCCACAAGGTGAGGTTATAAACTCACCAATACCTACTCAAGTTAACATGGTTGAAAATTAAATTTGAAGTGAAGTCAAACATACTGAGCCCAAATCTAAATTTTCTCTACTTGCCACGTTGATGATAGAGTGTTAGTGTGTATTTACCAGTCCAGTCTTGTAATGATAAAATGGGTTTGCAGTTCACTGGGGAGAAGTCCTAGCTATTTGGTGAATTATGTCACTGTGAAAACAACTTCAGCGCCATTTAATGTGAATATTTAAATTTTACAGTGACGAACAACAACGAGATTATTTGATGGAAAGACGGGACCTCGCCATTGATTTTATTTTTTCTTTAGTATTAATAGAAGTTTTGAAACAGGTAGGTAATAAACTTGTTGTTACTTTTAGGTAATATTTATTGTTCTAAAACCTAAAGTTTTGGCTGCCTAAGTTTATTAAACTGTTTATGATTTCTAAATATGGGGTCATGTGAATTATGTTTATTGACAGCTACTGATTGTCATATACAGTTATCAGAAGTACTGTTACTGAGCTGCCTTCTTTTTTTCAGATTCCACTTCATCCTGTAATTGACAGTTTAATACACGATGTTATTAACTTGGCTTTCAAGCACTTTAAATATAAAGAAGGGTAAGATGATTTCACACCTTAGCATGTTTGAACAAGTTGGGGCTTAAAACTAAATCAATGATTTGCTGTTTTCAAATGACTAGGGACCCCTCACTTGCCTACTTATGCCTTACTTAGGTACCTTGGTCCTAACACTGGCAATATGCACATCGTGGCAGACCTGTATGCAGAAGTCATCGGGGTGTTGGCACAAGCCAAGTAAGTGAGCATCAGAACCCTTTACCATAGCACCTGAGTGCCTCCTCTCTCCTTCTGGCCCAAACTTAAGGAATGGGGGGATGTGAGCTTACAAGGAACTAGAGCTTTCTTTCTTTTTTTTTTTTTTTTGCCAGGTGTGCCCCATCTCTCACACTAACTGGAAAGCTCTTCCAAGGCAGATACCAAGTTATCATTTTCACTTGGCTATTGGGTCAGACTCATGGGTTCAGGATATGGCACCAAAGCAAGGAGCTAACCAAATTACTTTCTCTCTCCCAAAATATTTCAAAGAAATTAATCAGTCTTTAAAGTTCTGTTTTCTATGGTCTATGAGTGGATAGTTAAAATATATCTACAATATATCATCCATAAATGGGAAGATTCCATTCTGGAATGTCCCCTTTACTATAGACCTTACTTAATTCAGCTGAGCTAAAAACGTCCCAGACTCTGTCATGGAAACAAGTTGGGGGGAAAGTTCTCATTGCTAAATTTATCTGGCCCCATGGCACTGCTTAGCAGGCTAGAACAAAGTAGTGTTAGACTATTAACAATAATATACCCCTTCCAAAAGTGATGTCACACCCTACTTACCCAGCTTCACTTTGTCCAACCCTGAAGCAAATTGGGCAAAATCCCGAATGCCTCGGTTAAGGAAAATGAGCCAGAGATATGATGTAGACCTGCCCCAGGAGGCTCGCTTCAAGCAGCAGTGATGCCCTGAGACTTATGAAATGCAGTTCTCAGAAAAAGATTTTTATCTTCAAGAGCTGGAATTTCCTAATGTAGTAGCACCAAAATACACACTTTATAAAATTAAAAAAAAAAAATTTTTTTAAAAAGCACTTAGCAATCTTACCTAGCCAAAATGTAGACAAGAATGTAGGAAATATACTCTACCCCCCCCAAAAAAAACACCTTGGCATGATTTATTAAATCAAATGTATCTACTTATCTAATTATTCCTAACATGTAACACATCAGTTTTAGGAAAGAGAGGTAATGTCTAGAGAATGATTCTTGGACGCCACTGAGAAATAATATCAAGCTCAAAAGCTGAGGGCAACAGAAGGAAAAGAAACCAGCCAAAGCGCACATAAGAATTCAGCAATAAACTTACCTGGGCCATTTTGCATGAGGCTATATTGTATTTTTATTATCGCCTATTAAAATAATTGCATTTCATGAATCATTAAGAAAAAAGATATAATGCATTTTGGAGAAATTTCCATTGCAATTGACTGATAAAGGTATTGACATTTTGAATGGAAAAGCTACAATTATCTAGCACATTAACTCATGTGTATCTATTTCATTCCCATAAAAGGTTAGGAAAAAATTAGGTACTAATATGTATATTGGCTGATTTGTCCAACCCTGAAAATCTCCACGTATTCCTTTTTAATTCCTTTATAATTATTCCTGCATAATTCTCTTCTTCTGTCATTTGGAAAGTTTAATATGCCAAAAATGGCTTTTGTGTTTTTCTTAGTTTTTGTGAATTGCGCATGACGGTATTGGTTACTGCCGAATGCCCTTCCATAGCTGTGGGATTCTGGGCTGCTTGTGAATGGGCTGAGAACGTTGTCATAACTAAGCAGCATTCCAAGGCTGTAGGAATTTCCATCTTAGGTCAGATTTATAGTCCCCCAAGCCGGTGTTAGCTATCCAACAGTGGCTTTTTTTATTTTCATGACATCAATATTTGTCCCAATTCTGCAATAGTAGGGTGTAAGAAATGCCTCAGCTGGGACAGTGCCCCAGTACTTTGTGGTCACTCACCAACCTTTGGCCAGTCTGCTCCTGGAGTGATCACAGACTCATATAGCCCTTGATGTGTTCCCAGTCGGTCAATGTGTAGTTAACCTTCACTGAAATAAACGCTTTACACATTACAACTATAAATTGATAGTTGGTGCAATCTCAAGCTCGTGTCATGCCACAAGTTATCACATTACTGCTTTCTCCTAAGTACACCAGGACCTTACTTTATCATTGCCTTAGAAAACAACTGCTTCCTTTGTTCCAGGATGGTGGGGTTGGAGAGTGTATGCTTATCTGGTACAAAGTGATTATTATATTTTTAAGTAAAGTTGAGTAATGTAATGACCATAATTTTAAGTTATTTATCTAGTTCCTAGTGGTAATGCTATGAAATACTTTCCTCATTATGACTAGTTATTGGTATATCCTTTAAAATTTCAGTTTTAGCAAAATCACTATTTTTGTTCTTACTAGTTAAGTGGTAATACTGCACACATACCACCATGAAAGGAAAAAATTTTGTTAGTAAGTGGTATTCACACATAGTATTGACTTTTTCAAAGTCAATTAAGTTAAAATTCAATTTGTTAAAGCATTTTGTCCAACTCTGATAGATTTATTAAAATAGTGATGACTACTTCTAAGATGCCTAGAGTTTTAAATTTCTTTCTCTTCCTTTCTCATTGGCAGCATCTTCTTCACCATCAATTTTTTTTTCTGTAAAATACACAAAAGAATGGTGACTCTGAAGTTTGGCATTTATAGTCCAAAATATTCAAGAGTATGGTTGTAAAATCTCAAATAGATATTATCTGACACCAAGTAGATTTTTGTATATCTTAATGAAGTTTGCATTTTAATTTTTATGAATGTCCTAATCTGAAAAAATAACATATTACTTTGTAATTGATCTCCATGAGATTTTACTTATAAATTAACAAGCATTTTCTGTCAGCTGTTTTAATTGCACATGAACTTTATGGCTACCCTGTATTTTAATAGCACTTAAGAAATGCCAAAGGTGTCAGTTGGGGTGCTATCTGGGTGTTTTGTAGCAAACCACAAAATGCCACCACAGATCAGGTATATGCCCTGAAATATTGTTAACTATTTTAATAACCCACCAGGGAATATCCATTTATAAGATACTTAAATCTTCTTAAAGCTATTTTTATTTTGTGATCTACTATCTTCTTAAAATCTTTTTTATTGAAAAATACATGTAGCAAACCTAAAGAATAATGCATAAAACAAGTAAACAAATTGTTATAAAATGAGCACCATGTAAACTCCCCATCTAAGCCAAAAACTAGAAAATTGCCAGCCCTTGAGAATCCCCTCACACCACACTTGCCAACCATCAGCTGGGTGATTCCCTTTCCTTTTCCTAGACAGAGTGTGGTCCTGTTGCCCCAGTGCAGAGGCATCATTGTAGCTCACTGTAACCTCAAACTCCTGGGCTCAAGTGAACCTCCTGCCTCACCCTCCTGGAGCAGCTGGGACTACAGGCATCCATTACGATGCCCTGCTAATTTTTTATAGTTTTAGTGGAGGCAGTGTCTTACTTTTGCTCAGGCTGGTCTCAAACTCCTGGCAAGGAATCCTCCCACCTCAGCCTCCCAGAGTGCTAGGATTACAGGGATGAGCCACCACACCCACCCCACACTCCCTTTCGGTGAAACAATGCCTGTGTGTTTGCTGCCAATTTTATCTGTCCTAAAATTTCTACTTTGAGGTGTCAGGAGTACTTCCAAACTTCTCAGATTCTGTTCACCTTTAATTTGTATTATCAAATTACCCTTTCAAATCATGCCTTGCTTCTAATTTTTCATGGAACCTCAGGCTAATACTCTCAGGAAACAAAATGCAACAGATCTTAGGCTGTTTTCTTTAGAGTGTTTGTGTGGGAGGGGGTGGGCAGGGGCTTGTTTTTAAACTAGCCATCTCCAAAGTAGTTTAAACAATTTTTATGTGTACATTCCTTTGCCCTTAGGTATTTTGAAGATCTGCTAAGAACTTTCTGTCTTAGCCTTGAGCCTACATAACAATATTATTGTGGTTATAATTAGTATTATTTTATTTTCAAAACTCTATAAATACTATCCTTGATGATAGGGACTGTGTCTTGTTTGTTTATTTGTTTTGTATTTACTAAATCAAAAAATCTCATGCATGTAGTAGATCGCCCATTCACCTTTATCATATATATAATTTTCCTAATGCTGCATTTTTTTAGCCTAAAAATCTATTTTTCAATAATCATTAAGCTAAAACTATAAAAGAAACAACAGAAAACTTTGGAAATAGGTGTAGGAATATTTCTTGGCATCATTTAGAACACAAATCCAAAATCGCATGCTGTCACTGTCACAGATTGCTGACCTCGCGTGTTATTGCTCATATGCTCACAATTTGATGTTTCAGGCCCCTGAGGCCTGCAGCTATTTTGGAAATGGCTAAACCCAGGGAAATAAGGATTTTTATCACCGTTAACTTAAGAAATAGGCCATCTCGAGAGAGTCTGAATAACCCCTGGTCACTCCCTACCCTGAAGGAGATGTTAAACATCTTACAGAGTAAGAGAGGAAAAGAAGAAGAAAATTGGATTCTTTGCCAAATCCCAAACATCAGACCCTTGCAAAATGATGGCCACTGTACTTGAACTGATTTGAAGGCCCCTGTCACTGTGCCCGGTCACTCCTGGGTGCTGGAGGCCCTCCCTGCAGTGCCTTTCCTGCCCACTGTTTGATAAATCACTTACGTTCTCTTCTTAGATTTCCTGCTGTAAAGAAGAAATTTATGGCAGAGCTAAAAGAGTTACGGCACAAAGAGCAGAGCCCATATGTGGTTCAAAGCATTATCAGCTTGATAATGGGGATGAAATTCTTTCGAATTAAAATGTATCCAGTGGAGGATTTCGAGGCCTCTCTTCAGTTTATGCAGGTAATATCTTGGGCAGGAGAGCTCAGGAGCTTTCAACATGACCACTTCCCATCCTCAAAATGATAGATCTAGACTATGAAAACCCATTTGCATGTCAATATGGAATGATGTCCTACCTTCAATAATTCAGGAAGTGCTTTGTGACCAATACATTTGTAGGCAGATAGTTTTATTTTCAATTTTTCACATCGTCTTTGGAGTTTAATGTACACTGGAGTTTCTTATTTGTTTATATTTTTCCTTTTCACTCACTTTACATATTGTTTTCCAAATAAAATGAAACTTTTTTTTTTTTACTTTTTTAAATGGATAGCATTGGGTTGGTTACATTAACATTCACAGGCATGAAAACTTTAAATAATAAAGAAAGCTGTTTTACACATAGTATAAAAAGGAATTTTAACTTTAAAAAAAATCAACCGAACTAGATAGGTGTGACATTTATTGTGTCCACCATGGTACATAACAAAAGAATTGTTGCCAATGAGGACGTAGCGGAATATGCAGCTCTTAGAGTTTATGAAACTTGTGTATCTGCGGGGATTTTTCTAATGCTGCTGGGAATTAGATTTGATGATGATCTTACTTGAAAGTATAGATGTAGGTATTATAAACATAGGCTACACCATTTTATACCCACAAGGATAACTACAGTCACAAAGCAGACAACAAATATGGGTGAGGATGTAGAGAAATTGGAGCTCTCACACATTGCTGGTATGGATGTCAAATGCCACAACCACTTTAGAGAACAGTCTAGGAGTTCCTCAGGTAGCTACATAAATTACCACATTACCCAGCAATCCCACTTCTAGGCATATATCGAGGAGAAATGAGAGTATATCTCTCCACAAAAACTTGAACACAGATATTTATAGCAGCATTATTTATAGTAGCTAAAAGTGGAAACAACTTAAATATCTATAAAATGATGAATGAATAAACAAAATGTGGTATATGGAATATTATTATGGTACAATGGAATATTATTCAGCCATAGAAAGTCCATACAATACGGACAAACCTTGAAAACATGTTAAGTGAAAGAAGCCAGACAGGAAATGTCACAGCTTATATTATTATATATGGACATTCTGTTACAGGAAATGTCCAGGACAGGCAAGTCCCTAGGAACAGAAAGTAGATTGGTGGTTTCTAGGGTTGGGAATGAGGGGGAGATGAGAAGGTTGAAAGTGATGGCTAAGGGATTCAGAGCTTCTTTGGGGGGCCATTAAAAATGTCTGAATATAATGATGGTCATGAAAATACAACTGTGAATACACTAAGAGCCAGTGCATTGTACACTTTAAATGGGTGGATTACATGGTATGTAAATTCTGCTTTGGTAACTATTAGAGAGGCAGGGAGAAAGAGGCTGTGTATCAAACTTCTTGGGTTTTACCTAATTCAGGCCCCTACATTTGCCAGCTCTGTGACCTTGGCCAGTCACACGTCACCCTTCCCAGCCTTGCTAACCTTATCTGCAAGGTGGCAGTAATGGCACCAACCTTACAGAGAGGTTCTAGGATTCTGAGCACAGGATAAGCGTTCAGTAACTGCTAAATATTCTTTAAAAGAGAGAGAGAGAGACTAGGCAAGTGCAGTAGCGAGGAGGAGACAATTCTATTATTTTGTCCCATTCATTAATAAATCTGTGTACTTAAAGAAGACATGAGAGTATTTTCATACATGTGCAAACTAAGGAGAAGGCCACTGTCTGGGAACTGTAAAGCACCGTTCTGTGTAGGCAAACTACCTTGATGATTTCCTGCGCTGGTGTTTCCCATCTTGGGCTGAGGAACCCAAGGAACCTAAAACTTTAGGAACCGTTTTTAGCAGTCTTCCTGAGGGTAACCGAAAATAAAGGGTAATAGCTAATGTAACATCAGTGTATCATCAAATGCATGTAGTCCTGGACTCTTAATGACAACAATACCTGATAGAGACCACAGTAAGTTACTACCAAGAAGGCCAGTAAGGGGAAAGGATCAGGCAGAATTCTGGGCAGGCCAACTACGCATGAGACCCAGGGCCACCAAGAATACCCTTATGTAGACTATAGTCCACAGGCAATGGCATCCTTTCTTGAGGAGCTATTCCAAAAGCTTCCTTGTCTGAGCTTGGAATGGAAACATTCTAGACTTGCTTATGCAACTATCTGAATAATAAACACGCCTAAAATGTCAGGGTGAATAAGTAAACAGCTCTGTGCCCGAGGCATGGGGCCCAAAATAAGTTTAATGTCCTCTCCCTCTCATCCCATGTTCACCTTTCTGGGCATCTGTGTTTGTGGGCTAACCAAGGACCCAGTGCCCCTCCACCCACAGTAAGTAATCCATAGAAAATTATTGGAAGCAAATGATTGAATGAATCCATCAGCAATTCAGTGGATAAATGTGTGTTTGCTGGTTAGAGAAGCTCTGTGTTTGAGATTTGAAATGAAGAAGAGTGGAAAAAAAAAGCCTTGCAAAATGTCATTGAGGCTATTACAAACATTTAGATTTCAATAGAAGTGTTTAAATCTAGTGATTTTTAGAAGATTATGGAAAAATTATGGAATATGCTATATTGCTATGTATGATTGGATTAGGAGCTTTTTGCTGGAATCTGTTTCCATATACCTTATGTGTTCATGTCAATCTTCTCTCCCTCTCCGTATTCTTTTCCTATGTTCTAGGAATGTGCACATTATTTCCTTGAGGTCAAAGACAAAGATATTAAGCATGCCTTGGCGGGACTTTTTGTTGAAATCCTTGTTCCAGTTGCTGCCGTGAGTTACGTTTTCATTTCTAAAATATTCTCCAAATTGGATTACATCATCAGCAATTTCATTAAATATAATATTCACATACATCTCTATTTCAGGCTGTTAAAAATGAAGTAAATGTCCCCTGCCTTAGAAATTTTGTGGAAAGCCTGTATGACACCACGTTGGAACTTTCTTCTCGAAAGAAGCACTCCTTGGTTAGTAACTATAAGAAAATCCGAAACAGAAATAGAACTGCAGAGACTAAGCTCCCAGGCGGGAGTCTATTCAAAGGTTATAAGACTTCCTAGGTGGTGGAATTACCAACAGCTCTCTCAAGAAGAGGTAGCATTTGAAACTGTGGCACACAGTTAGCGTTGACCCTGACTGAGACGCATTTGTAGGAGGCCGTTAGGCTGTGTCACATCCCATGACCCTTGCAATCCTAAGGATTCTGTTGTTCATTTCTGAGATTGGCTTAACTTGATTTTTGTTTTCATTTCTGAGAATATTTTCCAACCTGAAGAATGATGTTTATAACAATTTATCTTCTCGATCCCCAGGAGCCTGCATGTGCTAATTCCTATCCTGATCCTCAGAATCAAAATTGAACCATGCAGGAAATAGAGTTGGGAAATAGATAGTTGTTCATAGAAGTGATTTTCTGAAGGCCCGAAAAACAATTCTCGGGAAGGCTTTGAAGAACAACATAGGAAAGTCTTAAATTACCACCTTTTACCCTCTGTGGTAGATAAAGCTCTGGTTTATGACTGAACACCAGCTATAATTGTGAAAGCCCAGAGGCAGCAGGTTGCTTTGGCCTGGCTGGTTGCTGGCCTGCTTCATGTTAGTCTCCAAAGACTGAGCGTCCCCACCATGATTGAGCAGATACTCAAGAGTTGCTTTGTGGGTAATGGTGGCAATTTGCTCATTTGTCTGCATTCTGTGGTCATTGTAACTAACTGCATACTTTTTTGTGTGATTACTGATTGGCATTAGGGTTGCACTCAATGGTAGTGGTAGTTCAAATAAGTCCATTTAAAACAAAATTAATTTGAAAACACAAAAAAGTTAATGAACTATGGAGCACTTAATCTAATTGTGGCAACTGTTTCTTGCTAATTCAAGTTAATAGGTGAGCCAGTTACATTTTTATTTAAATCTTCACTGACCTCAATTTTTGTGAGCCATGAAGGTATATACTATCTGGGTTCTGTGTGTGTGTTTTGGGCACACTGTCCATTAAGCTGTTCTGTCCTCATAAGTTGCTGTGGGAAACTGGCCCAGTTCAGCAGGAAGAACTCAGGAGCACCTCTGTTTATTTGGTTGTAAGCAAATTCCTCCTGTGGTTAAATCCGTCTTGGTGGCGTTTACCAATGCAATAACATTTCTTTTAGGAATCCTGCTTAATTACAGGAAGGTTGCACGCAAAAGAAAATATATACACCTACCTCTAAGACAGGGAGGGACAAGGTAGGAGATGTTTATGAGCGAAAAAGCCAATAACATTTGCAAAATTAATGTGCCTTCCTTTTTGTTTCTGGGGATTGAGATAGTTATTTAAGATGATGAGTTTGTTTTTAAAATTCAAAAGTAAAGACTAAAACAGTGAATCAGATTTCCACGTTATTATACATGGAACTTACTCTTATACACTATGCACCAGTTCTAGATTATTCCATCCACAGGATTATCAGGAAGCATTCACACACTGTTCAACTCCACCTTTTGCCCACCTGGACTGTGCTACCCATTGTCCAGTTTCTTTGGCCAGCATGGCTGCAGCAGGAGACAGTGGGCTGGTGGGCGCAGAGAATGGTGTTACCTGGTTTATTGAAAGATAAATTATCCTGTGACCGTGTCTCTTTTTCCTCAGGCCCTGTATCCCCTGGTGACCTGCCTGCTTTGTGTCAGTCAGAAGCAGCTGTTCCTGAACAGGTGGCACGTTTTCCTCAACAACTGCTTATCTAACCTTAAAGTTAGTATTTGTTGGCTTGAAAACAATATTTTCTAAAAATTGACAGTGCAGTTCCCAGGCTGGTTTATATGCTCCTGGGAGAGTATCCAAGGATATGGTTCCATTTCTTTTATACATTGGATATTTGTTGCTATAGAACTTTAAAAATATAATTAGTTATAAAATCTTCCATGTGCTTATACACATTGCCTTTTTTGTTTTTTGCTTGTATGACACTTTAATTTGGTGAAGTGGTTAAGATTAATTACATTATTTTGCATTTGCCATAATTACACAATAATCTACATCAAGCCTATTTAAACACTGACGGAACTGACTCTAAAAGCTGATTGTGAAATACAAAATTGGAATCATTCATTTTCTTCAAACTGGCACTGAAATATAGTAGGAGTGGGTAGAGAATTAGTCCTCTCAGTACTGCAAAAAGTGAAATAATTTTCAAGGTTATCAACTGTTATCTAGTGGCCACGTCCAGGTCCTTCTTCTGGGGATTTCTCCATCTGCTATACAACTCTTAATGAGCAGCCCAATGACGTTTTTGTTGTTTGGTCTACTTTTAAATCCAGTTATTAATTCTACTGAAGTGTGTTTTTTTTCTTTTACATTTTACACAGACAGAAAATGCTCACTTTGTTTAAAACAGAAAAGGAAATGATTGAGAATGCGGATGGTGCTGTTTTCTGTATATTTTATGCTTAATGTATCTGCTTGATTTTTGGTTAGAAGTAAAATTAAAATAATATGTTGCATGACAATTTATTGCTGTAGTGAAAAAAGCCGAAATGTTTTTGTCCAAAGTTGTTTTTGAAACATGGTAGAGCATCTTACCTTGGAACTTAATTGCTTCAAAGTTAGAATCTTGCCTGCAGCGCTGGTGAGAGCCCACTGGATAGACCAAGAAGAAGATTATAAACAGCCCCACAGAGAAGCAGGTCTGAACACTGATGGTATTTCCCCATGCCAACATGTCAAGCATTCATTAGAATTTCTAAAAGAGAGAGGCAGTAAGATCAGAAGTCGATGGAGTCAATGCTTATAGAGAGACTGAAGCACTTTCCAGAGTTCAGTTCAGTTCAGCAAGGATTTATGTTGCTGTGAAGTGCCAGGGAAGGTGCTGGCAGCAGGAAGAATGGAACGAGTCAACTCTGAAAACTGGATGTAGAATAGCGTCCCTGTCTGTGAAGAGCTTAGGATTTCATCAAGGAATATGGAATGAAGTTTCAAACTGTGTGATGTAGACAGTGAGGGATGTCAAAGTTTGGGGTGCAGAGATGCCTGTGAGATTTGTGCAGGTCACAGACCCCATGAATCATGACAGCGCTAGTTATTAGACAAAGTAAAGGCAATGATATTTTACCTTATGGGCAATAAACTGTTGGAATTCTCTACCCGCAAGGCTAAAAGACATAAAAAGATCCTTGATGATTTACAAATGGAATAAAATTGTATCATATATTTGGAACTAAACCCAGTCGGGATTTGAATGGGACCATTTTAAAATGCCATTAATATGCAGAATACTTTGCAAACCTCCTCCGGAGTCCTTAATAGGGAAGAAACACCTGGCGGGGGGAACAGGGTGGGGAGGAACTAGTAAGGCTTCAGAAGTATATTTTGTCGTGAATAGTTTCAGTATTTCATGGGATTTAGAACCAACCTTATCATTTCATACTAAACCAACCCTCCCCCCCCACACCCTTGGCACACTGCCCTCCCTTCCCGCCCCTTCCCCCATGCTTCAGCATAATAAACCCAGTGTCTGAATCCCACATGTTGACCTTTGGTAGCCACCTTTGATGTGTTGGGTCGAGGTGAGCCATCAAGAGGACAGGAGCAGAAGTGTGTGAGCGGGAAACACTGCCTTCTTTCAAAGTAAACACTCTCTCCGACACAACGCTAGCTAAATGTCAGTGCCCTGATTTGTCCTCAGCATCAGTCTCTCAGAAGCAGGTTGTGTTGGAAGCACAGACTTGATTTCTTTAATATTTATACTTCATTAACTTAGTCAACCATGTATTAGCAATGTGCCATTGTAAAGTGGTGAGAAATGTACGGCACCTACTCGCCAAGACGTTCACATCCTGCAGGAACTCGTGGTCCTTGGAGACCAATAATTTCTTCTGTATATTTCATGGCAGAATCTGAATATATTGAGCTATAAAAAATACCTTCCCTTCACATCTGCCATACCACACCTAACCCTGACAAACGGAAATCTACTGTGAGAACATGATTTAACGGTATTTTTATTTTATTTTTATTTATTTGCTTATTATTTTATTTCAGATTAATGTGAGGGTATAAACAATTAGGTTGCAATGTTTGCATTTGTTAGGCAGAGTCTCTTTTGTAGTTGTGTTACATACTGAGGGAAGTGTGCCATACACCTTTACATCGTGCCCATTAGGTGGGAGCACACCAGGCTCCCTCCCTCCTCCCCATACCCTCTCCTTTCCTGCCCCTCCCCCCCAAGTTGAATTGAGTTTTTCTCTTATGTGGGCTTGTATTCTTAGTAAAGTATCACAAGAATGAAAAGCAAGTATCCAATGTACTCATCACTAATATGAAGTCAGTAGATGATTTAATTAACAGTACTTTTAAAATATAATAGTCACTATGTTCATAATAGATATGTAGTAATTTCTTATCCTTCAAAATAGATGAATTGGAGAGAATTTTTTAATTTCTTATCTTTTAGAAAAATGAATACAATGTATCATTGAGACTTAAATGATAAAAACCAAAACAAACCAAGAAAGAAACCTCAGAGATTAAGAGATACATTCATTGTATGATGAATAACAGCAATTGGGCAGCACCTGTGGCTCAAAGGAGTAGAGCGCCGACCCTATATGCTGGAGGTGGCAGGTTCAAATCCAGCCCCGGCCAAAAACTGCAAAAAAAAAAAAAAGAATAACAACAATTGTTTTCATTCATTGGAAATCTATTATGAGCCACAAGGCAGTGACTTTATATATATACATTGTCACAGAAATCATGACAATGCCACAGGTGACATGGACTTCTCCCTATGCATTCATGGATGTTATTTATGTGAGTCTAAAAAATTTGCTCAAATAGCAGTACTTCAGTTTATACATGATACAGCCTGGTTTTACAATTATTGAAACCAAAGAGCACAATTAGAAAGGATTCTCCTTTGTCACCACTTGTGCTAGGGCTGGAATGCTTTTATTTATTTATTCAGTCAGTCAGCTGGGTAACAATTCTTTACAATTCATCTACCAGGCATGGTTCAGGTGCTGGGAATAAGTAATGAGTAAGACAGGAACACTCCTTGGTCTCTTAGACTTGTAATTTAGTGGAGAAGTCAGACAGTAAGAAAATAGATAAATACATGAGGAAAAAAAGCCTTCAGATAGTAGATAACTGTTCTAAAGAAGATCAAATAGGATATTAGGATACAGAATGATGTATTCAGGGAGAGTAGAGAAGGGAGGTACAAGCAACGTATTTTGATTTCCAGTAAAATCTCAAAGCAAGTGTAGTTGCTATAAATATAGTTGTTAAAACTTGTCTTCAGTACTTACATATTTGTATGTAAAAATCACAGTGAGTTTAAGGAGTGATTTTTTTTTACCTTTTCATGTAATAGCAAGTTTGTTAATGATATTTTTGTAAGTGAAGACAAAGAGTAATATATTAAGTATTTCACAGTCCAAAAATCACTACTTGAATACATTAAAATATATGGCATCATTTATTTTAAAATGACTACTATTCTTTGTGTAAGTACCAAATTTAAATGTTATGGTAAGCCAGACAAGGTAGCTGACACCTGTAATTCTGGCACTTTGGGACGCCAAAACAGGAGGATTGCTTGAGGCCAGGTGTTCAAGACCACCTTAGGCAACATAGTGAGATCCTGTCTCTTCAAAAAATTAAGTTAGCCAGGTGTAAAGATGCAAAGCTTTAGTTCCAGCTACTTAGGAGACTGAGGCAGGAGGATCACTCCAGCCAGGAGTTCAAGGCTGCAGTGAGCTATGATTGCACCATTGCACTCCACCCTGGGTGACAGAGCACAATCCTATCTCAAGGGGGGAAAAAATAAAATAAATACATATATATTATTAGCCATTTTAAGTGTTAATTTTCAAGCTGTAGTTATTCTTATTTACTGTTAACCTCATTTCTATAACTTTGAGAAAAAAAAATATTTTTTAGAGACTCACTCTATTTCCCTGGGTAGAGTGTGATTACAAGTCACTGTAACCTCAAACTCTTGAGCTCAAGCAATCCTCCCACCTCGGCTTCCCAAATAGCTGGGACTATAGGTATGTGTCACTATGCCCAGATAATTTTTCTACTTTTTAAAAAATTTTATTTAAGGTTGATTTATTTAGGTTTTTGTATGTGAATGAATTTTGGGAGTTTTAGTTTTTTTTTAAATTTCTTTTGTAGTAAATATATTTTTAAATTTCAGAATAATACAAGAGTACATATGATTAGGTTGCATTATTTGCATTTTTTAGGTAAAGTCCAAGTTATAGTTGTAGAGATGGTTTCACTCTTGCTCAGTCTGGTCTTGAACTCCTGACCCCAAGTGATCCTCCTGCCTTGGCCTCCCAGAGTACTAGAAAGAGGAAATCTTTTATCTTTGTTTCAGATCTGTAATAAGGGCACATTTCAAAGTGAAATTTATGAATTCTAATAATGTACATAAACAACGCCTAAAAATGAGTGATCAGATGACGAGTGTATTATTTTTCATGAATGCTTTATTCATCCAACCATTCATAGAAAAATAATCTCCATAAATTGTTGGTATGATAACTTTAGAGATTATCCTAAACTTTAGTGATGTGTTATTTGGATAACAGATAGCCATCAAAAAGTGTGAATTATGAGAAAAGTAAATTGATTCAAGGATCAAAAAGAAATGTCAAAAAGATATGCAAAGAAATATAAAGAAGTAGATTGACTTGAATGACTTTAATTGAAAAGAAAAGAAAACTAGAAGGCATTAAAGTATAACAAGATCAGTAGATTGCTAAAATTGTTTAGGCACCTATGTCAATATGTTTTTACAGGTATCCTAGACACTCAGAGAATTACGGGGGGGGGGGGATGTCGAAGTATGAGATGCACCTACCACGGGTGGAGGCAGGAGGTGGTAGAGGAGAGCTAGGTCACAAAAGTCCCCTCAGGTGCCACATCATGAAATTTAGACATTGTTCAGTAGGCAAGTAGAAGCCACTTAAGGACTTTAAATGCAGGGAAGTAAACAATCATGTTTGTATTTTAAGAATATCGTTTGACTATGCAGACAATGGAAGAGAGGCCAGGGAATTGGTTTAGGAGGCAATTGCAGTGATCATGCCATTATCTCAAAATGCTAAAACCAATTGCCAGTGCGTAACCTACACGCAAAACAAAATAAAATCCAGGGCAGTCACTTTGCTCTTCAGTCTCTAGGCGAGCAAAAAATGAGTAAAAGAACGTCAGTCACAATAAGATGCACTGAAAAAAGTGAGTGGGAGGGACAGGAAAAAAGTGTTTAAAAGAAGTTGAAGTTAAAACAGAAGACACCACTGTGAGTCAGTAAGATCTGCAAAGAAATTGAAGCGATACCTGCCCTTCCTCACCATGATTTATGATGTGAGTTAGTGTTCGAGAAAATCATTCTGCAAATCTAAAACACTGTTATATATTCTCAAAAGGGAAACTGACAAACAAGACATTTCCACTAGAACAGAAGCTCCCTAAAGGTCGGGTCTTACACCCTCTGTGTTTGCTGCTGGGTCACTGGTGCCTCATACATAATACTACTTACTATAGGCAGGTGCAATGCCAAGTGCTCTACACGCATGAACTCAATTAATTCCCAGCACACTCAGAGGAAGGAGGAAGGAGGGAGGATGATCCTCTGCATTTCACAGACAAGGAAAATCAGACCCAGAGAGATTAAGGAGCTTCCCCAAGGTTTACTAACCACACAGCTAGTAAGTTATAGAGCTAGGTTGGATTCAAACCCAAGTAGTCTGTGTGTGGAGTCTGCCTTTGACCAACATGTAAGTACATCATAATTATTTGCTGACTTGGAGTAGTTGGGGAAAGAGTAGTTACAATTCCTGAAATTTTTGAATGATGAAATATTTTAAATGCAGCTTTACTAATTTCAAGGCCCTTTAAGTAACTGAAAGTTTGAACAAATTATGTCTATTATATTAACAGACACAAATAAATAAATAAAACTTGATATATAAATATGTTTTTTTAACAATCCACAATATTATTGTCCTGGCACTAATGTGTAGTTATAAAGATTATTTGGGAAAATAAACACACAAGAATATCTAGGAAAACCCTAAAAAAATTAAAGAACAATGCATAGTAAAAAGTAGGCCATATTCGATATTAAAGAACATTATAAAACCTCAGTAATTAAAATGATATGGTATTTCCTGTAGAATATGGCAGTCTTTCCTATAGAATTTATGTGGTTCATCTTTATTCCATAAATAGTTTAAAGGTAAACTCTATCCCAGATAACTTCTAAACAATTATGAATTCTATAAAAGTTAGTACCCAAATTATCTACACCAAGATGAAAACAGAACCATTGTCATGGTCATTTTGTCATATCAAAATAAATAGGTGACTAGGAAAAGAAAAGTAACATAAAGGCAAAAAAGACTTACAAGATTAAACTGATATTTAAAGACTGGTTAGCAAACATTTACTGATCCCCCTGTAGAATGGCAGGAATTCTAATAGATACCGGAGGTAAGTAAGGTCCTTTTCTTTTAAAGAACTTACTATTTACATGGGAACTGATGTTTAAACTAGACCCCATTTGTAGAGAGTTGAAGGGCTATGCTAGAGGTATATGGATTAAGGGTAGAGGACACTCAGAAGGGAATAATTTAATGGGATGGGATTCAGGACACAGGGAGGAGCAGAGAAGGACGCATGAAGGAGAGGACATCCAAGTCCCCTGTCCACTGTAAAGAAGGAGTAGGGTTCACCTTGGAGAAAAGAAGGGTTCAAGGATGGGTGGATGGGGTATGGCTTGCAGCACGTTCCTACATGAATGTAGAGTGAACATGGCCTGGCCAGATTTTATGGAGCTTGTGGGAGACAGAACAGGTAGCATAGAGCCTGCTCTTGACTGGTCAGCTGTGCCTTGCCAAGAAGTGGTAACTTGATCCCACTGGCATCAAGGAAACCACCCAATCTGTGATTTCTAAACAGAAAGAATTGTAATTGGTTAAGATGGCACAGTGGGAGGGAACTGTACTAGGAAGACTGTTGGGAGGTGACTACACCAATCCAGGTGACAGTGCTTGCAAGCCTGAACTGCAGCAAAAGAAATGGGAGTGGATAAGATGTCAAATTCAAGAGCTGGTTTGTAGGTAAAATCTATAATATAAAACTGGATGAAAGGATGGAGTGAGAGTCAGCAGTGAGGAATGAAGGTGACATCATTTGACAGATGATAACGCCCATGCTCTCCTTGCTGGGCAATTTGTATAACTGCCAGATGCCCATGGCTGGTCTCCCTGCCTCTCTTCCATTGCCCATGCCACAGAAGTGAGCATTCCTCTGTGGTCTCTCTGATCTCAGTGGCTCCTTGTCACTGTCCACTCACAGTGCCACTGTCCACTGCTCCACTCAAAGAAACTCCTTCAAGTGGCCCCTTCCTCTCAAGCCTCCCCAGCCACTGCACCTGGCCCCTTCACTAACATTCAGATGAGTCCCAGGCTCCAAAACAAGGCAGTCTCCACCAGCTGCCAGGTTCCATGTGCCGTTGCCGCTTCCTGTCGATATTCCCCCACCCACCACTTCCTTACACTTTCAAAGTTGCTAGGGCCATGAGCCAGGGCAGCTCAGCATAGTCCCTCAGATGTTTGCTGAATGAATGAGCAAGTACATGAGCGGATTTAAAGTTCATCTGAGTTTTTATCTTCTTATGGAAACTTTTCTTCTCCTGATACTCAAGTTTGCCGTAGGCTGCCTCTCCTCCCCTTCTCTGGCTTCTGTCCCTACGAGTTTTCCATACTGCCTTAGACTTCCCTGTTTATTGTCTATCTCCCATCCTCCCTAGGTTGTTAACATCTTTTTTTTTTTTCAGATTAACATGAGGGTACAAACAATTAGGTTACAAGGTTTGCATTTGTTAGGCAGAGTCACTCTTGTAGTTGTGTCCCACACCCAGGAGGTGTATGGTATATCCTTATATTCTGCCCATTTGGGGGGAGAGCACCAATTTCCTTCCTTTCTTCTTTCCCTCTCCCCACTTCTCCTTCCCCCCAGTTTGAATTAAATTGAATTTTTCTCATATGTGGCTGTGTATTAGTTCATCTACTGGCTTCATGTGAGTATTGAATACATTGAATATTTGCTTTGCCATTCTTGTGATACTTTACTAAAAAGAATGTATTCCAACTCTATTGGATTGATACAAAAGATATAAAGTCTCCACCTTTTTTATGGCTGGTTAGTATCCCATGGTGTACATATATCACAGTTTATTAATTCATTCATATGTTGATGGGCACTGGGGTTTCTTCCATGTCTTGGCAACTGAATTGAGCTGTGATGAACATTCTAGTGTAAATGTCCTTATGATAAAAATGATTTTTTTCTTTTGGGTAGATAAGTAGTAGTGGGATTGTGGGATGAAATGGAAGGTCTATTTTGAGTTCATTGAGGATTCTCCATAATTCTTTCCAAAGAGGTTGTACTAGTTTGCAGTCCCACTTACAGTGTCTCAGTGTTCCCTTCTCTCCACATCCACACCAGCATCTGCAGCTTTGGGATTTTATGATGGGGGCTGTTCTCATTGGGGTTAGGTGATATCTCAAGATGATTTTGATTTGCATTTCTCTGATGATTATGGACAAGAGCATTTTTTCATGTGTTTGTTACCTATTCATCTGTCTTCCTTAGAGAAGGTTCTGGACTGTGAACATCTTAAGGGGAAAGAACTATCTTTTCCCTCCATAACCTGGGTTGTAGCACAGTAGCTAGTACATATTACTAGGAGGGTAATCAGATGGGATGGGGAGGAAGGTTTAGGAAATCAAAGAAATATGACAGTGTTTAAGATGACATAATCAACAATGGAAATTACAGACTGGTTATCCTTTTGGTGCTACAGAATTAGGGTGACCTAGAGCTGGAGAGAGAAGACAATCTCTTGAGTACTTATTTTGGCAAAGGTGAGAATGACATGGCTTCCCCCAGAGTTACTCTATCCCACCATCCTGACCATTTGGATTCCTCCTCATGCATTATTTATCCCATGAGCAACAAGAGACCTATACCCTATAAGTCCCAGATGATGCAACGTGCCTCGTGGGCACCCTGTCGCCCATGTCAGGCCTGCCCTTTCCAAGCATTCAGAGAAGAATCATCTCCAGATATCACCACTGTCTTACATCTTGGTTTCTGTTGTAGAATAAAGACCCTAAGATGGCTCGAGTTGCACTGGAATCTCTCTACAGATTACTTTGGGTTTACATGATTCGAATTAAATGTGAAAGCAACACAGCTACTCAGAGGTAAGGAGTTGACTTGTGTTAATGGTAACCACACCACCCAGCCACTGTGAAGGGTGTTTGCTTTAATCGTTGCCCATACTAACCCAGCTAGAACCTATTCAAAGCTGACAGTTTGTAAAAGATCAAAGTCCCAAGGAATATGTTCAGGCTTCCTTAGTCATTGGCTCGGCACCCATCACAAAAATCCCAGCTTCCACCGTGATCAACAAGCTCCACTTCCAGGGTTGCGTTTGCCAGCTTAGACAAGGAAGCACCTACAATTTCCCCACTGCTCTTAGTTTTCCAGAAAAACTTTTCATAGAGTAATTATACTAATGGAAAGGGGTGAGGTGATTTGTTTTCTTTTTCTGAATTCTCTCTGATACTTAGATAAGATGAAACATCTGCCATTCTCCCTTAAAGAACTGGAGCTCAGCCAATCTTGCTTGTTTTTTCTTTCCCCCCTTATCTTCCAGCCGACTTATAACCATCATCACAACACTTTTCCCCAAAGGGTCCCGCGGTGTGGTGCCAAGGGATATGCCTCTGAACATCTTTGTGAAAATCATCCAGTTCATTGCCCAGGTAATGGGGAGTTTCTGGCAGTGGGAATCTCCTAATTACTCTTAATCAGCCAGGCTCCTTCTTAGGAAGAACTAAAAGATGAAAAGTCTAAAATAGCACCTGAACATGTTTAGACTTTTCAGAAAGGTTGTAAGTGTTTTCATACGTAGTCTTTTTTGTGTGTGTAAGACAGTGCCTCACTTTGTCACCCTAGGTAGAGTGCCATGAGGCCATGGCTCACGGCAACCTCAAACTCTTGGGCTCAGGTGATCCTCTTGCCTCATCCTCCTGAGTAGCTGAGACAATAGGCATTGGCCACAATGCAAGGCTAGTTTTTGAGATGAGATCTCACTCTTGCTCAGGCTGGTCTCCAACTCCTGAGCTCAGGCAATCCACCCGCCTTGGCCTCCTAGAGTGCTGGGATTACAGGTGTGAGCCACCACATCTGACCCTGACATGTAGCCTATTCTTTTTCTTCATAACAAATTGTTCTAAGAGTACATCAAATATTTTCAGCCTGTGACAGATGAAGAAACAGAAACAAGAGTTTTAAGTGGTTCACATGAGTCACAAAGCCCATTAATTAGTATTATAGAGAAACTTCTTAATTCTTTATCCCTGTTTTTTCCTGATTCTATATTCTGGATTCTGCAAATAAAGAGAAGGCAAAAGATCTGATGTTTAGAGGAAATCGAAAGAAGACAATTTAGTGAAATCTGAGGGAGAAGTAGTAATGTTCTAACTTTCACCTTGTGAAAGAGAAGTGAATAGGAATGTTAGCATATACCAAGCACTTACTCTTTGCTGACCACTTTACATGTATTACTTGACTTAAAATCTTGTCCAGGAGTATTAAATATAGTTTGTAGTTTGTAATTTACTATTTGGACCTGAGAGTTATACTTTTTAAAACACTTTGTGTTTACCTCCTCATAATTTCCAGCAGAGCAGGAACCTCTGCTGGGATCCGGCTCTATAGCATTAAACAAGTCAGACCGTATCTTTTTTGTCAGGTTCTTTGTTTGTAATATGGGGATGAAGAATCCTTGCCCAGTATGCCTCAGAATATTGTGTGGTTTAAGAGAAGTAATAGGTAGGAAGTACTGTTGAAGAATAATTGATATGGATGTCTTTACATCCATAAGTAAGTTTCTCTTGTTAGTTCCCAGACTATTGGGTATCTCTCTTTGTGTTTGTTTCAGTAAAATGCCTCCCTGATATCTGTACTTAGGGAGAGGCCATTACTTACTCTGCAGATGGAACAATCAATGTAACTTTTCTACGTGTAGTTATAATGCGGCTGAGAATGTGCTTTGATTAGTCCAAAAAATGTTGCGTGTAGTGAACCTGTTGTATCTTAGTAGCCAGTCTTGAATTATTAGACTCTGTCTTAAATATTCTTTATTAAGTAACCTTAACATGTCTTATTCATAGATTATTCATCTTACTCGTGGAATTTTTTGTTATCATTTGAGCCAAGGATTTTTAGCGTTAGAGAATAGAAGAAACATTGTCATTTTGCAGTAATATCTGTAAAAACATACTTTAAACCGAGTTTCAAGAAGTTACCAGTAATTGCAGTACAAGTAGGAAGAGTTTGGACTGTTTGAACCAAATACCCCAAGTGTTTTGGTTCTTTGATTTTGGGGGGTTTTTGTCATTAGTCATTTTGTGCTTTAGGGGTTAATTACATAACATATTAAAAAGGCATCTCCACACACCACGTGAAAACAGACTTAGCCTCACTATCAGTTCCTCTGAGCGTGGTCTTCCTTCAGGGCTCCCTGAGATCCGCGGACAATAGCCATTTTATGCTGAATTTGTATGTTAATGCCTTCATTTTGTTTCCTTGTTTTCACTACAGGAACGGTTAGATTTTGCGATGAAAGAAATCATTTTTGATTTTCTTTGTGTGGGAAAACCAGCAAAAGCTTTCAGTCTCAATCCAGAGGTATGAATGATCCTTTTATGTACTTTTAACAGATTGTGTATTCACAGAGCCACACCTTCTTGCTTTGCGATTTTGGAGAATGGGGCGGGGGATGTTCTTTTCTAAAAGGCTATTTCTGTCCATGTCCAAAGTCAGATTAAGGAATTTCAGAAGTACAATTTGGGATAAACTTAGAATGAAATATAGTTAGATAAAAGGTTAATGGGTTACCATATTCTGTTCTTGTACAATAGAGTAATTGTTGCCAAAAAAGAAAATCTGGTGCTAAGTCAGGTTGTTTCATTTTGGAAAAAATCAGTGCTTTTACTTATAACTGATTTGATGCAGGTTGGCAGGTTTAGTATTGGGAAATGATGACACAAAGAAGAGCAAATGCACGCAATAATAAATACACTACAGCATAGAGAAGTTTGTAAAGTGCACACATATATTTCTGTGATCCCACAGATACGGTGGGTTTCAGACGCAACATGGCATAGTGGGGGCTATGCAAATGTACAACACATAGCATTTCCCACTTTTAAAATCACTGTCAGCCCACAGAACCAGGCCTGGCAAGCTGCCTTTTTCTAGCCCTATTCCTATGAAATTGTAGAAAGAACCCTGGACCAGAAGTCTGCAGAGCTGGATTTGCCACTTGCTGTGGGCTCGGCTACTTTTCCTAGCTCTGTGACATTTACCCTTGACCTATAGGTTTTCAGCAGCTAAATGTGCAGCACACTTTTCTAGCTTACCTTACAGAATAATTGTGATATTGGGAAAAGCATACTGCAAACACTTAAGCAAAAGGAAAAGGGAAAAATTGAAAAGTTCTTACTATCTCTCTGATAGTCTGTTAGTGAGGAAGGAGACTCAGAACCCAGAGGCTCTTAACAGGGCAGTTTTTTGGTAGTAGAGGGACCCCTGGCATTCCCATGCTCCTTGGCACCACACCCTGTGTTCTCTTCTTGATACTAAGGCTTCCACATATCTCAGTAAAGCACAAGAAGCCCCAAAATGGGAGTTACTGCCCGGTGTCTGACGATACCACAGGTTTCTGGTATGTCTGCAGCCAGGGTCAGCGGGCCAGTGTGAAGGAGCAAAACCAGTGCCAAGCCAGTGGACGGGCCTAGGGCTGGACAGTCAACAGTCTTCTCTTCCTGGGGAGATTCTCAAAATATTATTCATTTCTCTGTAATCATGGCTCTACTCTCTTTAATACTTAATTCTCAGAGTTACTGGAGTTCATGTCTAAAAAAGACATGTTAACTGTACTACCATCATTATCACTGCTTATAAAATGTATCCTTGGTTTTTCTCCCAAACTCATTTAATAATAATGAATTCATTAACTTTTCTATACAGAGGGCTTGGAAATTTGATTTAAAAAACACTACCAGGCTCAGCGCCTGTGGCTCAAGCGGCTAAGGTGCCAGCCACATACACCTGAGCTGGCAGGTTCAAATCCAGCCTGCACCCGCCAAACAACAATGACGCCTGCAACCAAAAAATAGCCAGGCGTTGTGGCAGGTGCCTGTAGTTTTGACTATTTGGGAGGTGGCAGCAGGAAAATCGCTTGAGCCCAGGAGTCAGAGGTTACTGTGAGCTGTGATATGATGGCACTTTACCCAGGGTGACAGCTTGAGGCTCTGTCTCAAAAAAAAAGAAATACTACCAGTAAGAGAAAATATATGAGTATCTTCTTTCATGTCTCTCGAGTTTGTAGGGTTATGGAAGAATTTATTTATTGGTCAGTAATTATAAGCCTGGAAATACCCATAACCCCACTCAAAAGCAGACACAAAGATAGACTGGTCTATGAAGCAAATGTCACACACGTGGTGAAATATGCTGCTAGGTACAGTTTCTCAGAAATCAAACCCATATTGGGTCTTTGAAAATATTTTTGAAGTAGCTTTTGCAATAAGGCCTGGAGATCTAAGGGGTTATCTTGCTATAAAGTTTATATTGCACCATCACTCAACTGTTAGGTAGTTTCTAGCTAATTGTCCTGTTTTAGTTCAGACCTAGATAACTTCTAATATACACCCTGATCATCATGAGAACTTGGCTCATCAATTTCTCTCAGTTTTGCCTTAATTTAAAATAAGTGACACATGAGGTCCAATCCAGTGCTAGAGGCAAGAAGAAGAAATAAAAAGAATACAGATTAGAAAGGGGGAAATGAATTTGTCTTTATTCACAGATAATCTGTTTATCTATGTAGGAAATTCCAAAGAATCTAAATAAAACCTACTAGATCTAATAAATGATTTTAGGAGGTTTATCGGCTAGAAGATAAATTTATTATATCAATATATTTCTATATTCTAGTAATGCCCAATTAGAAATTGAATAATTTATAGTAACAATGAAAAACAAAACGCTTAGCAATAAAGCTGACAAAATATGTGCAATGCTTTTCTACTGAAAACACAAGTGTTTAGAGAAACCAAATAAGTGGAAATAAACACTATGGATTGAAAGCCTTGATTTTATCAAGAGGTTAACTGTTCTCATATTGATCTATGTAGATTGAACTGTGATTCCAATAATAACCCCAATTAAAATCCCTCTACCATTCTCTGTAGAAATCAACAAGGTGATATTAAAATTTCTATAGAAAACCAAAGAAACTAGAAAAACCAACATAATTTTGAAAAAGAAGACTTAAGTTAGATTAGGATGGCCTGATTTTAGGACTTACTAGAAGTTTATATGGTAATCTGTGTAGGGTGGTAATGGCGGAGGATAAACATAAAGACCATTTGAGGAGAAGAGATACTCCAGAAAGAGACTGATGTGTATATGGTCAATTGATTTTCAACAATGGTTCCAAGTTAATTCAAATGGATAAAAAATAGTCTTTCCAATACAGAGTGCTGAACAGTTGGACATCCACCGGCAAAATAATGAGCCTCAACCCTTAATTTGCACTGTAAACAAAAATTAATTCAAAGTGGATCATGAACCTAAATGTAAAATCCAATGCTTTTAATTCCTCCAAAAGGAAACATAAGAGAAAAATCTTTGTGAACATCAAGTAGGCAAAAATTTCTAGGCCATAAAAATCATAAACTATAAAAGAAAAAGCTGATAAATTGACCATTATCAATAATTTTAAAAAGTCTGCATTTAAGACACTATTAATAAACTAGAGAACCACAGACTGGGAGAAAATACTTACAAAACACAAATCTAATGAAGTACTTCTATACATATCAATAAAGAACTGTCATGACTCAATAGTAAGAAAATAACCCAATTTTTTTTGGCTCAGTGCCTGTCACTCAGCGGCTAGGGCACCAGCCACATACACTGGACCTGGCCGGGGCTGCCAAACCACAATGACAACTACAACCAAAAAATAGCCAGGTGTTGTGGTGGGCACCTGTAGTCCCAGCTACTTGGGAGGCAGAGGCAGAAGAATTGCTTGAGCCCAGGAGTTGGAGGTTGTTGTGAGCTGTGAGAGTGCTGTGACACTCTACCCAGGGCAACAGGTTGGGGCTCTGTCTCAAAAAAACCCAAAAATGTTCAACATCATTAGTCATTAAGTAAATGTAAGTTAATATCACAGATCAATTCACAAACACCAAAATGTGGAAACAACCTAAATGCCCACCAACCCAGGAATGGATTAACAAGCTGTACTATTCAGCCATTAAAAAAGATGGAGACTTTACATCTTTTGTATTAACCTGGATAGAGTTGAAACACATTAGTCTTAGTAAAGCATCACAGAATAGAGAAGCAAGAATCCAGTGTACTCAATTCTAACATGGATGCAGTAGATGATCTAGTACAAGGTGGGGGTGGGGTGAGGAATGAGTAATAGGGGAGAGGCGAAGGGGGGAGGAGGAGTCAAGTCCCATCTCTTGGAGCTGGGACACAATTACAAGAGGGACTTTACCTAACAAGCACAATCAATGTAACCTAATTCTTTGTACCCTCGATTCATCCCAAACAATAAACAAAAAAAGAAAATGCAAGTTAAAACAACAATAAGATGTGCTAAAGAAGATACGAACAACTGCAACCTCATACTGCTCTAGTGAGAATGCAAAAAGGTACAACCACTTTTGAAAACAGAACACACCACATGAGCCAACAATTCCACCCTAAGACGTTTATCCAAGAGAAAGCAAAACACATATCCACAAAGGTTGGTACAGACATTTACAGCAACTTCATTAAAAATGGGAAAGCAACTCATGTCCAACAACTGGCGAGTGGCTGAACAAATTATGAATCATCATCACGATGGAATACTCAACAGTGAAAAGGAACAGACCACTGACGGATGCAACAGCGTCTCAAAAGCATTATGCTCAGTGAAAGAAGGAAGACACAAAAAGCTACGTACAGTTTGATTCCATTTATACCACATTCTGGAAAAAGGAGTCACAGGTAGACAGGCTGTCAGGTGCTAGGTTTGAGGGTGGAGCCTGACTGCAAAGAGGCAGGAGAGAATTGGGGGAGATGGTAGAAATATTTTGGATCTTGATTGTGAAAATGCTTCTCAAAACTCAAACTCCTGTACAACTAAAGGAGTGACTTTTACTACATGTGAATTATGTCTCTTAAAAAATAATAAGAGATCTGGCTTACGATAAATATTTGCCAACAGAAACTTCAGGCATTTTCTTTGATCCTCACAATTACCCTGTATGAGCTATAGGTATTACTCTTTTCATTTTACAGAAAGGAAGTTGATATTTGGACTGGAAAAGTTAAATAATTTCCCAAGGCCAGGCAGAAAGCAAGGAGAGGTAGTGCAGAATTATATAAAATACCAAAAAAAAATTATTTTTGAAATTAACTTCAGAATGTATACTAAAAGATCCCATTTTACTTCTTTCCTTAGCATGGTCCAGAGGAAAGGAAAACTTACAGAGCAGGCAAAGATGATTCATAAACTGCATAATCCAGTTGCAAATGATTGAGGCTTGACCATATATGTTAATCCAAGGTTATTATATTGATCCTGCATCTGCTGAGCTGGACATAGTAATTTCTTGCCCAGAACATTGCTGTGACTTGATAAAAATACACAAGCCTAGAAAAAAATTTCGTAAAAGAAAAACCAAAAATTGAAATGAATTGGGTTTGATATACAGTTAGTTTTTTAAGTTAATAGTCTCTCATTCTGGAAAATGGAGAAAGCCTCTTATTTAAGGTCATTCAATCATAAGTACACTGAATTGCGTATAAATGAGCCAGAGAAATTGTTTGCCAAATCCTGATTGAAATATCATATCTCTTTAAAGCTTGAGCAGATAGTTTAAAATTGAATAGAAGTCTATATTATTCTATGTTATAAAAGTATAATAGGGTTCCACAAAATAGGACTACAGGCAAATCAGACTTGGATGAATAGCGTCTCACCTTCCCTCAGTTTCCTAATCTGAAAAATGAGACTACTTTCACCTGAAACTAGGAACACCTTCCTTCCTTGGCTATTTTCAAGGGTGAAAGTTAATGAGCAGTTCTGGATACATGTTAGGGACTCAAAAAATTGTAACTAAATGATCATTATTGGTACTTGTTATTATCATTCTCTTCCATAGGTAGTAGTTTAATAGTTTACTTTGGGAGCTTATAACTTCACAAGGTTTGAAAATATCAGGGTCAGTGTTTCCACATGGGTGTCTAATGAAGTACAAATGTTTTGATTCCTTCTGACCTTTTAAGATTAACGCTAAGGAGAACAACTCTCTTGCTGAGCCATCTTTCAGAGCCAGTGTCATGCCTTACCTGCGCTTAAGGAAGATAACAATATGGCCCAGAGTGGCATTTCTTCTTATACATCCATGTGTTCCCATCAATAGTAGGTTCTGTGGCATTGAATTTTTGAAATTTCTTCTCAAACTTGCTAGCTTTTGTAAATTAAAAGTTAAGATCTGCAATTCAGAGCAGGTGTGATTTGGAACTCTGAGTGTCTCCATTCAGTCTTCATCAGTTAACATATGTGGTGTCTCTCTCCTTCCAGGAGACACAGGAGCCTTTGTTTCCCTTAGTTACAGATGCTCCAGAGGAGGACCACCTATCCTTTTGAGATATACCCAGCATTCCCTCAATAAAATGTGGTGTACGACCATCTCAAACATGCCCTCCAAGTTGGGTGAAATCTTCTCAGTTGTTTTCCTATGACGCACCAACAAACAGTGACAGAAACCTAATTTTCATAGGTTTGGCCTACACCCTTGTGCCTATTCTAAATGCAAGCCAGTCCTAACTTCTCTGGAAGACTCATCGTTTAATTCCACTACAATAATTAGTTCTTTCTTTTTGTCATGAACATCTTGTCTGTCGCAGAGAATGAACATTGGTTTACGGGCGTTCTTGGTCATAGCTGACAGTTTGCAACAGAAGGACGGGGAACCTCCCATGCCAGTTACAGGAGCTGTTCTCCCTTCGGGAAACACATTGAGAGTAAAGAAAACGTATTTGAGTAAAACGCTAACTGAAGAGGAAGCCAAAATGATAGGTGGGTTTCAAACATGTTAGAACTGATCCTTATTAAGCCCTTAAAATAACTAATAGATACTTATCTTTAGTAAGATGCACTTTAAAAAAAATCTTTAGAGAAGCAGCCAGAGAAACATTCTGACTGTAATTGTTTTGATTGATTCATGCTGTGTTTTGTTTTACTGCCCTTTATACTTGCTGGAACTTCCTGGTAAATATTTTGCCATTTAAATGTTAAACTTTTATCTATGGTCATATTGAGTATCTACATTTTTCAGTAAATTTCCAAGACATCTATGTGCTTTGGTAGATAATCCTGTTTATAATTCATTCATTCATTTTTATTTCATTTTCTTTCGTTTTCAGTAAAATTAGTTTAATCTCTGTTTTAAACGTGCCAAATCCCACAACATGCCAGAATATATTATGGATTTAGATTACATGATAATATTTTTTCTTTTTAATTTAGCTATCTTAATCCAAAGAGGTGATTTTTACATTTGTTTATTTCTTATCAAGCACCCAAATGTAGACACCTACTACGAACTTTGTTAATATAGTTCCTGGATTCTAAAAACATGAGGGAAACATATAAGGAAACTTTGTGCTTTAAAATATTTATCTTCACTTATGCAATATTTAAATGAATTGAAAAGGTTTAATGCTTGAGAAGTTTGATGATTTGATTAAAATACAAATTTTAATTATAAAACTATTTACTTTTTATTAGTATTATATATGTGTATGTATTTTATATTATTTATTTATATGAAATATATACATTTGTCTTCCATTATAGGACAATGATATAGTACTTAATGAGAGCAGTAAAAGTAATACAGCTTAAACACATTTTTCCCCTAGTTTAAAATTAATGGTATGAAGTAATTTTACTTATTTTACTAAAATAAAAATACACACACACATTTTTCAGAGAATATTGTGTGATTTTAAAAATCAGAAGCCAAAATGGGAATTATCCTTTATTCAGATAATCACAGTTGATGGTGAATTTTCTTTCTTTCTTGCTTTTTTTTTTTTTTTTTTTTTTTTTTGAGACAGAGTCTTACTCTGCTGTCCTGGGTAAACTGCTGTGGCATCATAGCTCACAAGCACTTGAAACTCTTGGGTTCAGACAATCCTCTTGCTTCAGCCTCCCAAGTAGCTGGAACTGCAAGCACTTGCCACAACACCAGGCTAATTTTCTATTTTTAGTAGAGATAGGTGTCTCACTCTTGCTCAGGCTGATCTTGAACTCCTGAGATCAAGCAATCCACCTGCCTCAGCCTCCCAAAGTGCTTGTATTACAGGCCTGAGCCACCATGCCCGGCTTATGGTGAATTTTCTTATGCTAGCAGAAATTTTCAAAAAGTAGAATTTTGCATTTTCATGTTATTTGAACTCTTCCTGAAAATATTTTCCATTGAAGTATTAGGATTCCTGTTAATTGAGTTTAAATGATTATTTGGTGAACACCCACTAAGTCCAGGCACTATGCCAGCAGCCATGCAGGTGAGAGTGAATGAGACTCAGCTCTTATGCTCAAGGAAGTTATTGATTCATAGGGTCTTCAGCAAAAAGTGTCATAAAGAGGGTAAAAAAAAGTGTCATAAGAGGGTAAATAAACCAGGGTATCCTTTGGTATACTTAGTTGAAAGTATAACTATAGTGCATGGTTTTTTTTAGGCATGTCCTTATATTACTCTCAAGTACGAAAAGCTGTGGACAATATTTTAAGGCACCTCGATAAAGAAGTAGGAAGGTGTATGATGCTGACTAATGTCCAGATGTTAAACAAAGAACCTGAAGACATGATCACGTGAGTACAGTGAATGTTAACCAGAAAACACACAGGTAGAGAGTAATAATTCTCACTTATTCTGTTTTGTTCTCAGCATCTTAGAAAAAGAGTTCTGAAAAGTAGGAAGGATAGCAGAATAAACAACTTGGGCAGTATTTGACTAGCTACAAAAAAAGGTCATCTTTATGACTGATCTGTTGTGGCTGTACCTCAAAGTATCATTAGGTTAGCAAGTTAGAAAATGGGGCCCACAACTCTCTGGTCTCTGTTTTTCAGAAGTTAACATTTTCTTCCCAAACTCTATCATAACTACATGATATAGTGACACCCCCAACTTACAAACATTGTATCTTTATAAATATCATGACAATTCCTATTTAATAGCTTCTATGCAACTGTGTCATAAATTTAAGAAAAGCATTTTAAGAAAGCATTTGAGGCTATGATTATAGAAATAAATATTCTTAGCCAAAATGTAAAGATCTAGATTTGCAATTAGAACTTGTATTTGCTATTTTTGATTAATTTTGGCAGGCACTAGTATTAGGTTATAATTCTATATTTTAAGAAAATTTGAGGCTTGATGCCTGTAGCACAAGGGTTATGGCACCAGCCACATGCACTGAGGCTGGCAGGTTTGAACCCGGCCCAGGCCAGCTAAACAACAATGACAACTGCAACAAAAAAAAAAAAAAAGAAAAAAGAAGAAGAAAGTTTCAACTTTGTTGTTGGACTGTGAATTAAATCACCTTTGGCAGCTATGGCAAAAACTTCCAAAAATACAATTAGGAAAGTTTTCTTTGTCACCCAGCATATCTGGCTCCAAATATCAAAACTGATCTGAAGATCATTACCTATAAATTAATCTGAAGATTGTTACCTATAAACAGAAGTTCAGATTGTGGGTGTGCATTTTTATTACAGTGGTCTCACAGACTCATGATTAAAACAAAGGCAAATATACAGAATTATTTTAAATACATATTTAGTAGTATCTAAAGATAAAAATGAAAAACTTCTCAAAGCCTCACTTGAAATCTGCAGCTGTTCTCTAGTTCAATGTGATTCCTTTCCAGACCTCTTTTTTTTTTTTTTTGCAGTTTTTGGCCAGGGCTGGGTTTGAACCTGCCACCTCTGGCGTATGCAGCCGGCGCCCTGCTCCTTTGAGTCACAGACACCACCCCCCTTTTTTTTCTTTTTTACAGAAGTGGAATCATATAATGCATGTTATTCTGCAGCTTGCCAGTCATTTGATTTAAATGATAGGAAGATTGTGTTGCTTTAGACTGTTTAACCAAAATAATAGCAGAATTGAGATTGAGCAAGGTTAATAACATTACGTATATTATCTATCAGCTCTAGTTCTTACCTTGCAAATCGTCAGGTTATTCATAAACCTTCAACCTCATTATTTCATATGCCTTGACTATCTTAAAGCCATTTTCAACTTACAATGAATATATGAGAAATGCTTTTGAAATTTCACCCATTTACCTGGTTTCCCTTAAAAATAGTACAGAAATTAATGAACTTTAAGGAAACCTATACTTATAATCAACAGACCTCTTATTAATAAGATAGGTTCAGGACGAAAATAATATATTTAAAACTTTAAGGATGTATTTAAATGTAAATGTCAATATTTTATTTGTGTTTTAAACGAAGTATCAAACTTTGTCTAAGATTCTTTTTTGCATTTTCCTATTCAGCCATCTTAAGACCCCCAAATAGGGTTAGGAATTTTTTTCATGCTGCATTTTTTAAGGCACATCCCTGAGTGGAAAATATCTCATTGCCTCATTTCTAAAAAAACAAGGAAAAATGCTAGGGAATCATATAAGTATTTAGAAGAGGGTGGAGGCCCACACAGCGCTAATGGAAACAGTCATCTGAGTTGATATTTAAAGCCAGTCCACTGCTTTCCCGAACTTGAACATTGAAGTTGCTCAATTCTTCATCCCTTCTGTGGTTCATGCCAGCGAAAGAAAAAAAAAAGAGAGAGAAAGAGAGGATATAAAAAATAATCATTTTAACATGTTAATAAATAATTTTCTTAATTGTGTTATTTAGGAATTCATATGCTTCCTATAAAAGCCCAGAGAGCAGAGACTGCAGTAGTGAGAAGAAATCATGCAGCAATTAGTTTCTAATCTGGGCTTGCTTTATCATCTTGGAAGTCTGGCAGAGTTTGCCCTACACTTCAGGCCAGTCAAGGTCATCCGTTTTCCGACAGATATAAAAATAATCCCAACTGTTAGAGACATCTGGTGAGCAAACTAGCAGAACTGTTTAAACTACTCACTGTGTTTCAGATGAACAATTAGGAGAAATCGCTGAGCTCTAAGGCTGTACAGCTAGTGGGAATATCGTCTAAAAACATCCCTCTCCTTCAAGTGATGAGAAACCACTGTGCAACACCTCCCCTCCGAAGACCTCAAACAGCTCATGCAAAAGGCCTCTGAAAAAGGAGAAAAACTGGTCTGCTGACTGTCCACAAAAGCAGAGTATTTTAGAAGCTAACATACATGTGTTTTATTTTTCATATAAACAGTTTTGTATTTATTCTTAGCAAGCTTACAAAAGCATGCTAAAAAGTACTGTCCCAAAGCAAAATTGCTGCTTTATTATGATCTTTAGATTAAGATTTTTAAGTTAAGGCTCAGTGACCACACATCAATGAGTAGGACAGTAGCCACATACACTGAGGCTGGCAGGTTCGAGCCTGGCCTGGGTCTGCTAAACAACAATGACAACTGCAACCAAAAAATAGCCAGGCGTTGTGGTGGGCACCTGTAGTCCCAGCTACTTGAGAGGCTGAGACAAGAGAATTGCTTAAGCCCAAGAGTTTGAGGTTGCCATGAGCTGTGACACCATGGTACTCTACCAAGACTGTCTCAAAAAAAAGAAAGAAAAAAGATTTTAAAGTTAAGAGTCAAATAGTTACCTATTAAAATAACTAAAACTTTAACTTATCACAAAATATACATTTCTCCTTTGCATTTTCCAACAGAATACAGAAGGCATTAATTACTATTAGACATTCATATTCTGAAGACAGTAATGAAAAAGAAAGGAGTCGTCTCCATAGGGATCAGGCCCATTAGTATGATTTTAAAAGTCAGAAATGGGTTCACACATGTACACGTCAGGATTTTACTTACTATGAAAGACTTACTTGGAAGCACTTGATTTTTTTTTCAACCCTTTCCAATTTTTTAAAAAATGTATTTCAGATTAATACAAGGGTACAAACAACTAGGTTACAGTGTTTGCATTTGTTAGGTAAAGTCTCTCTTGTAGTTGTGTCCCACACCCAGGAGGTATGCCATATACCCTTACACTGTGCCCATTAAGTGGGAGCACACCAATATCCCTCCTTCCTACCTTCTTCCTTCTCCCTCATTTCCCCTTCCCCCCAACTTGAATTGAATTTTTATCTTATGTGGTTATGTATTAGATTGTCTGCTGGCTTCACGTTAGTATTGAGTACATTGGATACTTGCTTATTCATTATGGTGATACTTTACTAAGAAGAATGTGTTCCAGCTCCATCCAGGTTAATACAAAAGATATAAAGTCTCCATCTTTTTATGGCTGAATAGTGTTCCATGGTATACACATACCACAGTTGGTGAATCCATTCCTGGGTTGATGGGCATTTAAGTTGTTTCTGCATCTTGGCGATTATAAGAAGCATTTGATTTGTTAAAGACAGGACAAGGACTTGAGAGAAGCACAACTCATCAGAGAGAGAAGCTTCCAGATGTCACACCTGTAAAAGGCACCCTTCCTTTTATATATTAAAAACCCATTTTTAAATGCTGACAAAAAGGATGATTAAAACACGTTTCTTCGCACTGATGCATTTCTGTTATGCCAGTGTTTTAAATGCAGCCCACAGAGACCAAACCCTGTGGAACCCAAGCCTCTGGTAAAATACTATTGATAGCAGTATTTTTCTTTTCATATTTATATCTCTGCCTTACATTTAAATTATTTGAAGTTTTATTAGAACAGATCAAACTGCAGAGGGCAAAAACATTTGAAAATCCTTTGGAGTCATCACCAGCCTGTGCTTCCAAAGGCGTGGATTCTAGTCTTTGTTCACCATATTTTATCAAAAATTGTTTTTAAGTTTTCACAACCTTTTGACCTGTGTTTAAATTTTGTCTTCAAATTCTAGGGGTGAGAGAAAGCCAAAAATAGACCTTTTCAGGACCTGTGTTGCCGCTATTCCTCGGCTGCTTCCTGATGGGATGTCCAAACTTGAACTCATTGACTTACTGGCTAGGTGAGTGAGAGCCAGAGTGAACGTCACTCAAACAAAATTGATTGTAATCCTGTCGTGATTCCTGGAAAAATAAAATGAGTAATAACAATAGGCAAATATTTACTGAATGAGATCTTATTCTGGGTATTACACGTATATGGGCAGGAAGGAATAAAGAAATAGTTTCTTTTTACTCATGGTCAAGGGTTTTAACATCCAGTTTAGAAGTGAGTACATAAACACATAGGTGAGTAACAGCCCCAAATCTGTAATTGTGCACATAAATGGCACAAAAAGTGCTATACATGAGTTCAGTGGGCAGGGAGATGACTCTGGACTAAGGAAGACAGCAAATAACTCCTAGGAGAAGGTGGAATTTGAATTCAGGAGGGTGAAGGGAGTAGCATGAGTGAAGGCACAGAGATGGGACCAGATGGGCCAGCGGGAAAAGAGCTCTTTCGAGTCCAGTGCTCATTGGTGGCCCAAAGGCCTTCAGGGGACCAGCAAGGAAGATAGAGGATCATAAATGGATTTTAGTCCAGTTCTTCAGACAGCAGCCCCAAGTCTGAAGTTTATCATCCTCCCTATCCTCTGAGAGAATGTGCAGTCCAAACTAGAACCTAAAATTTCTCTTTTGAGTGAACTATCTCATTACAGTTTAGCAAGCTTGTTTATCTCAGGTTGATCTGAAGCTGTCTTTGGCAATTATATATGCTTTTAATTGAAAAACCAAAAGTGACTTATTCACCTAGATGCATGGAATGGAGAAGAACATTGATTTGGAGAAAAAGATAAGAGTTTACAAACCCAAAGATGAAGAGAGATAAAACGAAGTAAGACTGGAGAAGTAGGCAATGTGGTGTCTCATGCCTATAATCCTAGCACTCTGGGAGACCAAGGTGGGTGGATTGCTTGAGCTCACGAGTTACAGACCAGCCCGAGCAGAAGTGAGATCCTGTCTCTACAAAAAATTGAAAAACTGAGGCAAGAGGATCATTTAAACCCCAAAGTTGGAGGTTGCTATCAGCTATGATGCCATAACACTCTACCCAGGGGGGGCAATTTGTGACTCTGTTTCAAAAAAAAAACAAAAAAGACTAGAGAGGTAAGTTTTCAGATGATTTTAAATGCTTTTTGAGACATTTGGGCTGATGAGGTTTTAAACAGGAGAATAATACAATAAAAAGAAATTTCCATTAGGCAGCACCTGTGGCTCAGTGAATAGGGCATCCGCCCCATATACCAAGGGTGGTAGGCTCAAACTGGCCCCGGCCAAACTGTAACAACAACAACAACAACAAAAAATAGCCAACTGTTGTGGCAGGCACCTGTAGTCCCAGCTACGAGGGAGGCTGAGGCAAGAGAATCGCCTAAGCCCAGGAGTTGGAGGTTGCTGTGAGCTGTGACGCCACAGCACTCTACCAAGGGCAATAAAGTGAGACTCTGTGTTGTAAAAAAAAAAAAAAAAAAGAACTGTCCATTTAGACTGTTTAGTCTGTGGCAGAATAAAGGAAAGCTGGGAGAAGGATAACAGATATTCCCACTGGCTGAATGAAAGATGCACTGTGCACAACCTAGTTTGCCACATCCTCTCACCTTCTGAGGACACCCTTTACATCACTAGCCAAATGCGTCACCCAAGCTCCTACCCCTGACGACTACGTCACCGTGGAGCCCCAGGCTTCCTAGTTACTGTGGCCATGGGCCTCTCTTCCATGGACAGCCAGTCTGTGGCCTTCCATTGACCACCTCTTGCCATCAAGGAACAGCATTCACCCACCCTGTTCCTCTCCACTCTGCCTGTGGACCCAGCCACTCTCTTCCTTCTTCCTGGAACCACTAACACAAGGATGGTGCTGAATGTGAAGGTCTTCTAATGATCTTTTACCAGAAAACCACCATTTCAGGAACTGGTGCTCACTGACCAAAGCCTTCCGCCCCTCTAGCTGCCAACAGCACTGCCCCCAGAACCTGTTTCTGTGTCAGCAGCAGCCTTCAGGGCATGGGTCCTTCTTGCTTCTAGTCCACGGTTAGGACATACTTTCGAGGCTCAGCAACCAGAATGTTCATCCATCAGGAGCAGAGGGAAAAAGAAAAAAACAAGCCAGGATCTAAAAGGGGTTTCCAGATCTGGGTGAGGAGAAGACCCAAGGAGGGGGAACAAAAGGTGGATTTCCAAAGACTAACAAGCATGATGATTTGAGGGGTGGGGAAGGCTCAGAGAAAAAGAGTCTAGGACTGTAAGGATCCCTTACACCAACACTGCTTCTCCCAGGATGAGGGCAGAGGCAGAGAATAAAGAGAAACTGGGAGACAGGTCCTAGAGTGACCTGGAAACACGCAAGGAGCAGCCTGTCAGTTCATGTGCAGAGCAGAGAGGGCAGCGTGCCGGGCAGACAATTGTGTTTCCCCAGAGGGAGGTTGAGGAGTGGAAAGGGCTCTCCCCGTGGCCTTGTGTGGAGTGGAAAGGGCTCTCCCCGGGGCCTTGTGAGCCTTCAGAGGAGAGCCCAGCATCTGAGAGATGGGGAGGAAGCAGGATGCCAGAATGGGAAGAAATGAACAAGCAGACTCATCTAGAAACTTTGTATTCCGGCTTTGCCATTTTACCACCTATGTGATCTTGACAAACAATTTAAACCACTCAGCCTGTCTTTTTCCCTGAGTAGAATTGTGGTAAAATTGGAATGAGACTGCCTTACCTCCCAGGCCTACTGCAAGGGCCAAGTGACTTGAGGCCTTGGCACTGTGTGGGTCATATGAGGGAAGAGGCCTCTGCAGGGAAAAGATGGCTATCAGTTAAATTGAAGTGGAAAGAAGGTTCACTTTATTCAATAAAGGTCTAATTGGTGATTAGGTGCCCTGAGGCCTTTGAAATACTAAGTTTTTCGAGGCAGACAGTGTTCTGGTAAAGACTGTAATGCTATTCTGCTGTAAGTCTGTGTGGGTGACTCCTGCCTCTGGAATCATCTTCAGTAGCCCATTCCTGGGCTGCAGAATCTGCAGACCCTGGTGCCGATGCCCTGGGAGGGAATCCTGTCAGACAGGGTTGGAATGCAGGTGCTGTTATGTGCATCCTGTTTATTATTATGTATGTCGTTATGAACCATGAAGCAGTGCATGCTGGTTTTTCATGAGGTAATAGAACAAATAGTCTTGAGAGTTTAAGTCTTAAGGAGAAAGCAAGAAAATGGCTGAGCTTATATGGGACACCAGTGAAGGGACCTTTTTCAAGCTTCGAAGGAAGCCGGAAGCAGTTTTCCTCAAGGGGAAAGCTGGAGCAGGCAACTCGCACACTGAGTCCTAGGAGAAAATGAGCCAGTCACATCTCCTAATTCAATACATGTGGGTTTCAAGGTGCCGCAGGAGAAGGCCTCAGCCACTTGCACACCTGAGTCCAGTTGAGTTTGGAGTAAGCTGACTTGAGCCAATAGATGGTCTAGACAGAGAAGAGTGAGACCTTTTATTTCGGACACTTCACAGTCACATTTGTGGTACATTTTTCCTTGAAAACATGGTTTTCCTCATAGTTAGTAAGATAAGACAGTGTTCGTGCAGGCTCCCCATCCCGCTCAGCTCAGTTCCCTATAAGGAGTTTCAAAGATGAGTCCCACCTAATGCTCCCAGACCCCCTTCCTAGCTTGTCTGTTAGTGACTAAATACCACAACACCCAGCCCTCAGACTGACAGATTAGTGTGCTGAACATGACAATGGTGTGTGGGATGAAGCTTGCAAACCCCTTTCTCCAGGCTACTAAACGTCAGCCACCTCATAACGGCCGAGTGTGAGGGATCTTTCTGTGTGGGCTCCATGGAAGCTGCCCAGGCCTTCTCAGCGTCCTGGCGAGACCCCTGAAGGTACTTCCTCCCCATCCTCAGCAGAGCCTGCCCTGCGGGCTGCCTGGGGTCCCAGGGACTCTGCACGCAGAAGGAGGAGCTCACTTCTTTCTGGGGCAGTTGCTATCTTTTCTCTCTCACTCCCCTCCCAGGTATTCCCTGCTCTACCCTCTGATCACAGGAAGGACCTTTTCCCTAGCTGTCCACAGCCTCCTGCCCTTTGTCACTTCTCCCAGTACCATTTATGTACTAAAAATTTTCGGTTTAATACGTACCCTTCCTCTTCAAAAATTTGACTTGATAACCTACCTCCTAGGGTTGTGAGAATTAAGCAATGCGTATGAATCACTTAGCATGATAGCACGGCGCCTAACACACAGGAGTTCTTAGCAGAAATCAGGTGTCCTTGGTAGGTTTCTTCACATTTGAAAATATGTACTGTGCTGTATAACGCATGCCATGTGCATTGTGTTAGGTAAACTGGGCACATACTCATCCTTATTTTTAGACAAGGATATTGGATTTCAGAAGGTAAAGCTGGTTGCCCAAATTTATAGGCTATTCCTGAAGCCACATGTTATTGGTTTCATGCAAAATAAGAAACATATTGTATGCAATGTTTCCTTAGAACTTGTGGAAAGTTCTCAGGTAATGCATACACAGTCTTCTCTAGTATCTCAAAAATATTAAACATTTATCCTGCTTTCACTTTGCAGCTGTGTTGTGGGAAGTGGTTAGTTGTTTCAAGGAGCTGAAAAAGAACTTGTTTCAATTGCATATATTGCCTCAATAGTTCACTTAATCATATTTCTTTCTGTTAATTGGGACACAGTTCAAAGCAAAGTGAATAGATGGGAGTCTCTTCTTTAATGCTCTCCAAGAAGAAATTTGTGCCAAACCCAGCGAACTGCTTGAATGGTTATAGGCAAGCCCCCTCCTTTTGGAAATCCTCGTCGCTGGACTTCCCTGTGGAACCGTTTCTTCCTCCGCTGCCCTTATTGGGGAACAAGTTCTACACGGCTTCCTAAGAACCTTCTGTTTATCTTGCCATGCTGTAGAGGAGGATGTTTCTTTTAGTTGATCTTTTCTTCTGGACATAGTTTGTGAATTTGAAATCACCCCCTTTGCATTTGGGCCGCTTTTACAAAATTATGAAAAGCTGTGATATTAAGCGGACTCCATCAAGATCTGCAACTCGCCCTTATGAAAGCGCTTTCTATTTCTATTAAAAGTCATTTGTCTGACCATGAAGGTGGCTTTATCCAAGTGCTATTTTTTCCACATTCTATGACATGCCCTTCATTATTCAGTAACACCCTTGTCTGAGCAGCACGTGCCCTTGAGATCACATTGCTTGCTCTCGATCACAGCAGACAGAGCTGCAGGACTCCGTGGCCCGGCACACACAGCTGTACAGAACGCTACTGGGTGTGCTCACTGACCTGAGCAATGAGAATCACGCCAGGCCCTGTCATGCTCCTGATCCCAGCTGCCAGGGAAGGACAGCTGCCATCGGCGTTGGCAATATTGGCTTCCTTAGCATGTTTCCCTGCTTTGTCCCTGTGTAGGGACAGGGCCTGTTAAACCCCTCAGTGGTTTTCCTTGTGTGTAACCAGGTGCCTGAGACTTCAGTTTAGGCTTCTAAGAGCCACGTCATGTTCTTGGAAATTTTGCCTTCATTCCCCAAACTAGTCAAACTCCTTCACAATTTGCTTTCTCCTAAAGTCTCTCTGTTCTCTTTCAATTACTGCCACCAAACACTCCCAAAGGACAGTATATATATATATGTATATATACACATATTTTTTTTTACATTTATATATACACATATATTTATATATATAAAGTGTACCTGTTTGTTTTCCAGTCAAACCTGTTCTTTCTTTTCCAGTCCAGTATCTCTCGGGTTGGGCCAGCTGGGAGTTGGGGGAACTGCTGTCTCCAAGGGGACCTAATAGGACTTGGAAGTTTGTGGGCCAGCTCCAGGCCACTTCCCTGTGGATCCTGAATGCTCAGAGTGGCTGGACATCTTTCTTATTTAATTCTGAGTCTTTTCCTGTTTTATGTTTTATAGTGTTAAATCTCAAGTGTTTTACAAGATAATCTGTGATTATCTGATTAAAGTATAATAAAAGTAAAAATGAGATCAATCTGAGTGAAAAAGATGGTGACTCTGTCTTCCAGGCAGCTTTGGGGAACGAACACAGAGGAGGGAGCCTCCACCTCTCAGCATCTCCCCTCCCTGCTCACCTGCTGCCCACAGACTTGTCTTAAGGGGTTATTTTTCCTCCGTCTCAGTTTCATGACAGTCTGGGCCTTGGTCTTCTACAGGCATTCTGCTTTTATGATCAGCTGGGTTTTCTATTCTGGAAGCCCCTTCCTCTCCCTGGTCTTACATCTTCTGGGGCTATCCAAGTCCTTAAAATGAATCAGCATGGTAGGTTCAAAGTTAAAACAGATTCTAGATTGCAACTTGTGCATGAGAGCAAAGTTAGATGAAGAGTAGAATTAATCTCATTTGGAGAGCCAGAAGTATGGGCCCTTACTTAAAAGCTTCATTCATATAAGTAGACCCTGATATGGCTTTTGTGCTTGGTACCTGCCTAGTTTTGTACCTGCATTGGTTTAGTAGGGCTGCTATAACAAGTGTCACAAAATGGGTGGCTTAAGCAACAGAAATCCTCTGACAACTGTGGAGGCTTCAAGCTCCAAGCTAAAGGTGTCTTCAGGGCCACTTCCTTCTAAGGAATATGAGAGAGAATAGTCCAAGCCTCTCACCTAGTCTCCCGTGGTTTGCTGGTGATCTTTGGCATTCCTTGGCTTATGTAATCACCACCCTGATATCTGCCTTTATTTTCACGTGATGTTATCCCCATGCATTTCTATCTACAAAAGTCCCCTTCTCATAAGGACACCTGTCACACTGGATTAAGGGCCCACTGCAGTCCTATATGACATCACCCTAACTAGCTATTAATAATTACATCTTCACTGATCCCACTTCCAAATAAGGTCATATTCTTTTTTTTTTTTTTTTTGAGACAGAGCCTCAAGCTATCCCCCTGGGTAGAGTGCCATGGCATTACAGCTCACAGCAACCTCCAACTCCTGGGCTCAAGTGAGTCTTCTGCCTCAGCCTCCCAAGTAGCTGGGACCACAGGCGCCCGC